>PVLA01010016.1:0-68291 GCA_004027455.1 Hydrochoerus hydrochaeris
TGCCCTTCAGGGCTGCTGCAGGGACTGTAAAGAAGAAAAGACCTGACTTGGTGCATGGTACAGAGCAGGAACTCTGATCTCACCAAAACATCCTCCACTTAAAAGTCTTCGAGGGCCTCCTGTAGCTCTTAGGGTAAAGTCCGGAGTCTTGAACCTGATGTGATGTGGGCCTAGTATCCCTTCCCCAGCCTCTCCCCCCTCATCCGTGTCTACCCCTCTCTGGCTCCGTTTGTCTGGTTCTCCACCTTGGTTAGCTCCGTCCTGCCTCAGGTGACTGTGCATGCCCTCCCTCTACCTCCGAATGCTTCTCTTCACCTTCGAATGCTTCTCTTCACCTTTGCTAGTTGCTACCCCAGCCCCTGTCACACCTTCAGGTCAAATGCCACTTCCTCACAGAATCCTTTCCAGCCTCCCCGTTTCCCCAGCTGTTCAGCTCTCACCACTTTTCCTCTTTCGGCTGAAATGCTTCTTCATCATCCCCTTCCTGCTGGCCTGGACTCCCTGCAGGTCTCCAATGTGCAAACCTCCACTGGCTGGGCACTCCACCTTCTAGGTGGATGCCTGCTGTGTGATTTGAGTGGAGACGGAAATCCCCCCAGCGGGTGGGCTGGAGCTCACTGGCAGAGTACTAGGACATGCCTAGGCCCTGGTTTCCACCCCAGCCACCACCACACAAAGAAAGGAACCCCTCAGTAACTCCTCTTCTTTCAAAAAAGCACAGTCAGGCTACGACTATGTGTATCCCATGTATCTCATGGTTCCCCCATTACCTAGCGATATCTTTCACCCATACCTACATATGCTGGACATTGACAAGGCTTAGCTGGACACTCCCAGGTCCCCTTACCTTTGTTTCTGGCGATTAAGATGAGTTTATTCCGTATGGAATCATCTGGAGTATCGAAGGAGCAAAAGGTGCCTCGTCCTCTTACCCTGCTGATGAACTGAGGGTACCGGGCCTGAAGTGGGAGAGACAAGGCTGGCATCAAAGCCTGCCACCCAGCTTCAGCTAGGCTTGGTGACTGTCCTTTCTCAGATGTCCTCGTGGTCCTGCTCAGGGCTCTGCCCAAATTGGCAGGATCACTGTTGGGTTAAGAGCTCAGCTTTCTCTTCTGTAAATTGAAGCTGTAAGTGCTGCCACCCGAATGAGCTGTCATGAGAGTCTGGTGGGACAAGGTTTCTGTGCCAAGCCTAAGCCCAGGGCCTGGCACTCAGCAGGTGCTCCATAGACCTCAGCCATCTGTGTTATTCACTCTTCTAGGAAGGAGGCGGTTCTGCTGGAGGCAAAGTGCTTACCTTCACCCAGGTATGGTGACTGGGAGACAGACTGGGTTGACAAGTCCTTTGTACTCGGTTCATTGGTTCAGCTGGACCCTTCTATGAATGGGGCCTTATTTGGAAATAGAAATTTTGCAGATCCAACTAGTCAGGTTAGGGAACGAGGCGTTACTGGGTGAATCTGAGCCCAGACCCAATGACTGGTATCAGTAGATGGAAATTTGGACTCGGAAGCAACATGCACCGAGGGAAGAAGGACAAGTGATGGTAAAGGCAGAGACTGGATTGATGCTGCTCAAGCCAAGGAATGTCCAGCATGACCAGCAGCCACCAGGAGCTGGGAGAGATACACAGAACACATTTTCCCTTGGAGCCTCCAGGAAAAAGCAACCTTGCTGACACCCTGCGTTAGGCTTCTAGCCTCTGTAACTACGAGAATGAGCTCTTGCGAGCCATACTGTGGTTGTTACAGCAGCCCTAGGAGACTCATCGAGGCACCTGGGCTAGAAGATGATGATTTCTTCTCACCCTCCACTGTCCAGACCAGCGCCTGGGTTACCCCAAACTGTCTCAGGGTTCTGGGTGCAGAGTCAGGGAGCAAGCCTTGTTTTGTGATAGTGCCTTGACAGAAAACGAAGACAAAGTTGTGTTCTGGTGGAGTTGGAGCCAGGCATCTGGCTCTGATTAGGATTTGCTGTCCAATCCCAAATCCTCACCCCATGGGTGAAGAAGGGCCATTTCAGTTTCTACAGATGGGAAAATTAAGGCTCCAGCATTTGCTGATTGCCTGGGAGCTGGTGACTTGAACACCCCAACACACACAGGTATCAGAGTGTAGTCTCTGGACAGGCAGGGAATATGGCACCTGTGTGTGTGTGCGTGCGTGTGCGTGTGTGTGTGTTTCTTTCTTTTCCTCTCTCCAGTACATGAGCACATAGCAGGGCTTAGTGATGGTAGACTTAAGCGTGGGGCAGTAGGAGCCGTCCCCTCCTCAGGCCTGAATTGCTTTCTGCAGGCTGTACCCTGGTAGCTTAAATACCTGCACACATTTCACCCCTGATTATTTCAAAGCATTCCTGGAATCCCAACTCCTTTTTGCATGTGGCTTTCTAAGGTCTTGATAGAGAACCAGGAGCCCTGGCACCCCTCTAAAATAGCTCCCAAGAGCAAGATGCCAGGGCAGTTTCCACAGAACTCTTCCCACCTTTTATGATGGTACCATATTGCATACAGAGCTCACTTTTGGAAACGCTGGCCGCTTCTTTGAGCCAGGTTGCCTTGGTCAGGGACTTTGCTTTCTCCTCCAGGCAGACAGGCAGACCTTGCTCCTCCTGGGACAGCCTGGCCTGAATTGCAGGACCAGAAGCCAATGCTGCTTCTCATCTCCCAAGTGACACTCTTATCTTAAATCTGACTGTGACTTCCCACTGGAGAGTGACTCCCCCTCTGGGGCTATCTCGGACTGCTGTGCTCTTCTGTCTTCTTTTCCTTGCTTCTTTCTTTGTATTCCCATCCCTGGCCTTGGCCAGGCTGTCCCTTTGTGTCGCAGAGCCTGTGTGGCCTCCATCCTGATCGCTCGCTAGGAGCCCGGCCCTGGGTCTGGGTGTACCTGGCGGGAAGGGACTATAAACTGTGGTTGTCAGGTATTGTGTCTCAGAGTGAGGAAAGTGGCCAATACACTGAATTTCAAAAGTTTGGTGTACAAAATGAATGCAAAATGTATCACTTATTTTCTGTGTTGATGACCTGTTGAAATTATATTTTGGACAAAATGGGCTAAGTAAAATATATTATCAAAACTAATCTTATCTCATTGCCTTGGCTTTTCTGTCTGGTTACTAGAACATTTACAATGACATCTGTGGCCAGCAGGAGAGCTGCAGAGTGGAACGGAGAAGGCAGCACACAGGCGGGAACTGAGGACCTGGGTTGGGGGGTGGCCGGGACAGTCTCTGGGACAGTTCAGGGCTGTCTGAACACAGTGTCAAAGACAAGTGTAAATACCACAGGGTTTCTCCTACACCAGCAGCCCAAGGCGGAAGTAAATTAAAGAGCAAAGTGAAAGACCATAGGACACAAGGAGATAGATCTTTTGCAAATGGGAAGGGGACCGAGAGATGGAGGGGGATGGGGAAGGAAAAAGAATCAAGATGTGTTATGTATGTGTCCCAGCTCTTCATGCTGAATGTAATGTCTCCTGCAAATGTGTACTAATAAAAATTAAAAATTGGTTTTAAAAAAGCAAGGAGTGGAAAATGGCCTTTGGCTGGGAGGGAGAAATGGGGAGGCACTGCCTAAAGGGAGCACAGCCTGTGCCTGGAATTTGGGGGCAGCACAGCCCATTCAGAATTTCCAGAACAGTGGGTGCAGGGCCATGCTGAAGCGAGCAGATACTACCGTGGGGGAGCTCTGAGGGACTGTGGGGTGTTCCTGGGGCCGGGGTGGGAGGCAGGAGGAGGGTACCTGGAGATCCAGCAATCCTGTGAGCAGGACCTTCCCAGCATGGGCTGCGTTGTTCAGCAGGTCCTCACGTTTGATGACATTGATGACCTCAGCCAGTAGCAAGTTCTTGGATGGGTCCCCCAGCCAGGTGTTGAAGATCCGATAAGGCTGGAATAGGCAGACAGCAGGTGAGCTCACATACTGCACACCCTGAAGTGAATCCCCCTTCCCCTCACTGGGAAATCAGGGAAACTAACCAGGGGTCATCTGCTGAGGGTTAGGAGTGCAGCGTATATTATCTCTCTGATTTCCTCCAAGACAACCCAGCCAGTAAATGCTACTGGGGGAAAGCAAACCACCATGGGGATTTGGGAAATCATGACAATTGGTCCCTGAACCTCAGTCATGCATGGTCTAATGACAGGGCTGTGTTCTGAGAGATGCATCCCTAGGTGATTTGTCACCCTGCAAACATCATAGTGTGTGCAAACAGAGACTAAGGTGGTTAAGACGTTACCAGGCAATATAATCTCACAGAACCACCATGATGCATATGGTCTTTATTGATTACAGCCTCTTTCTATAGCATAGAGCTGCCCTATAATCCTCATCAAATAGAGCAGGAAGCTGAAGCTTAGGCTGAATCACTGCCCGTGGCAAACCTAGGTGACAGAGCTGGGATTGGATTGCTGGGAGTTTGACTCTCAAATGAATTATTTACCCATCCATGAGTTATGAAGGGTGGTAATGTGGCCTACTAAAGCACATGTCCCAATCTCCACCATAGGGAGAATTGACCACGTGACTAGGAATTAGTCATATGTTAGGAAAAGCATTTGTGGGATTTCTGGGAAGGCTGTTAAACACAAGGGTTCACTTTGTCTTTCCTACCTTTTTCCTTCCTCCTGCCTACAATTGAGTTGTAATGACTGGTTATTCCAATAGCCATTCTTGGCTATGAGTTAACCCTGAAGGTAGAAACTACGAAGGGATGATCAATACCTATGTTTAATGTTTAAGTTTTAAAAATGTATTATAGTGAGAGACACATTGCCAGTACTCCTCCTCAAAATACGCCCCCTCTCTTCCAACACACGTACGCTACTGTTACTGCTGCTTCCAGAAGCAGTTCTGAAAGTCTGTTGTGAGTGACTTTACAAGGTATAATAAATACAGAGAATGCTTCTGTCACGTGCCATCCAACAGAGAGGCAGGCTTGTAAAAATGTTACTGTGTGTCTTTGTCCACCTTTTTTCTTTTCTTTTCTTTTTAATTTCAAAAACAAAACAAAGAATAAAAATGATGATACAGAATTTCAAAACAAAATCATCCACTTTTTTCCATGGGACCTAGCACTACCATGTGACTTCTGGCTCTTCCCAAAGTCAAAATGACCATAAAAGATGAAGATTTTGAGGTGATTCAGGATACCGAGACAACCACAGCATCAGAACCAAAGATGTTCACAAAAGAGGAACTCCAGAGCTGCTTCAGACATGGCAAGGATGATGGAATAACTCTGTTCAAACTGCGGGAAAATGTTTTGAGAAGGATTAATGCACCCCTGTGTCTTTTACTGTAATAAATTTTTAAAAATTTAAACATTCACTGTATATGCCAATCACTCCTTGTACCTGTAGGAATGATGGAAGGGTTCTGGGCCGTGTGTGTGTGTGTGTGTGTGTGTGTACACTAGTGGGGATCTTCATGTACACAAACAGCACAGTGTAATAGCTAAGAACATGGGCTTTGGGATTGAATCTTAGCTTTGTCATTTACAGGCTGTGCGGCCTTGGATGACTTACTTAACTACTCTGTGCCCAATTCCCCATTAGTAAAATGGAATAAAGATACTAGTGACCCTGCAGTCTGCAGGAGGAACTGCTACCTTATTCTACACGGAGAGTGAACTCAGGAGATTGACAGTGGGTAGCTATGAAGATGGACTTGGAGGGAGCTACGATCATAAGCATTACTTAAATCCGTAAGGACTGAGCTGCGCTAGGTGGCTGCTGGCTCTTGGTGCTGGGAATGGGCAGGGAGAAAGCACTCTGCCTTGACCGTGGTTCCACTCACAGCATTGGGCCGGAACTCCTCCTTGTGGAAGAAGCCACCCGTCATCATCTTCTTGCTGAAGCTCATCACATCGGCTGGGTCATCCAAGCCCCAGTGCTCGTGAGCCCAGAACTTGCCCGTGCAACCCCCGCCTGTTTGGACCTCATCCACCAGGAAGGCGCAGCCATGCTGGCAGAGAAGAGATGGAAGAGGGGGCGATAAACACCTGTCACAGGCCGGTGACCCATGGCCCCACTACAAACAATACCAAACACTCAGTTCAGCCTTTTCGTCACCGGCTCCTAAACTGACAATCAAACCTGTGTTCTTGGGCTCTACAAAAAAACAGAAGACACTTAAAGTAGAGCAGCTCCCACCAGAGCTGCATCTGAATGTGTCCTTAAACTGCTGAGCCGGAACACAGCCATACAGCTAATACCCTCAGCACCAAAGCAGAGCTTGGCTGCCCTGGGTGCCAGCCGCCCAGCTCAACCTCTTCAGAGGATGAGTGAAGAGGATCCTTCATTTCCTTGACTTCAGCTTCCATCTTCTCTGTCTCACTGGGATCTTAGTAACCCAAGTCCTGCAACCTATATTTGTGAACTTGCTGGTTTAATGAGCTGGTTAAATATGTGTCCAAACCATACAAAGAGAAAAGCTGAGGCTTTCCCAGGAACCGCTTAACTGAGAAAGTTCCAAACTAAGAGACACAGATTGGAAGCTGGTTTGTAAGAAGTTTGATTTGCTGTACAGGGGACTAAATCAGGGCCTTTACACCGTTATATCCCCAGCTCTGTTTGTTTGTTTGTTCACTTATTTTGAGACAGAGTCTTACTAAGTCCCTGGGTTGCCTAAATTAGGCTGGAATATGCAGCCCTCTCGCCTCAGCCCCCCAGAGTACTGGGATTCCAGGTGTGCACAACAGACAGCTGCAATAAGAGATTAAAAATGAATTACTGATACTGTCTCCACCTCAGCTTCTCTACCTGTAGCGCCTGTATCCTCTGTACATCTAGGTGTTTGTATGGGCCCCAAAGCAGAGCAGGGCTAATGTTTTGCTCTGGGAAAGCAGCCCAGAAAGTCCTATCCCCGTCCAGCCTTGCCCCATCCTCTGACCTTCCTGGCAATGTCTCTCAGTTTCCGGAAGAAGTCATCTGATGCATGATTGTCTCCGCCCTCGGACTGGATGGGCTCCACGACGATTCCAGCCACAGTTTTCTTCTTTTTTCGGTATTTTACAATCAGATCCTCCACCTGGATGCCAAAGGGGATATGACAATGGCTCACAGGGGCTCCTGAGTAGAGACCGTGGATGAGTATCTGCGGCTCCATACTCTCCCTGAAACTAGGTTGAAGCTGTGCTTGTGGCAGTTCCTACGGTAAGTGTGACCCTCATTGGGAGCCCACGCGTGGAAGGGGGTGCATCCTCCTTGAGACCAGTGCTAGCAGAGGCCATCACTCGGCCTCCCGGAGACTCACTCTCCTGGTCAGTGGGGTGGGAATGCAGAAAGGCACAAGAGCAGAGTTCCTTACGCTACCATATGGTCATCACTGCTATTGATCTTCTGTTAGCATGAGAGTGTTGTGGGCAGAATCTGAGGGATATGTTTTAGAAACTGCTGTAAAGCTTATCTAGTGAGACTAATGCCATCTGTGGCTGTGTGGAGTGGGGCTGGGAGGGGGCAGACAGACCCCTCAGACTGACCCAAAGCTGGTGAGACACCCCTGCTTGGGGGATGGATTTATCAAAATCAGTGGGTTGAAATAAGTCCCTGACTTTCAAATGAATTATATTCTGGAAGAACTGTGAGTTGGATTGTTTGTAAGCCAACAAAGTAAGTGTTACACAATACATCTGTGAAAGTTCACTACTGGAATGTTTGTAAGTCAGGGACTTACTGTGGACAGTTAATGGGGGTGAATTTTATGTTGTGTAAATTACATATTAATGAAGTTGAAGTTGACCTTAAAAAAGTAGCTGGAATTGTGATGGACTATAAGAAAGCACCGCAGTTAAAGTGTGGCATTCTTTCCTTTCCTTTCCTCTTTCCTTTCTTTCCTTTTCTTTTTTTCTTCCTTCCTTTTCATTAGTGGTTCTAAAATGGGTAGGTAATAATTGTGACACTATATTCATGAATAAATTTAAGAAACCCTAAACCACACACTTAGATAAACTAACAAGTAAAGTCTTTACTGTGCAGAATATGTTTGGCCATGTGATTTGGGCCTTGGTCTCCACCGGTTACCCCAAGGAGGAGCTGAGGTGCTGTCCTTGCTTTCCCATTCCACTTACAAATCACCTACAGTTTGTCATTACATGGTGATTTCTGTCTATCTTTCCTACTACCCTGTACTCTCCACCATGGGAGCAATGAGCCACATATGGCTATGGAGCACTTAGTGTGCAGTTGGTCCAATTGAGCTCTAGTATTTATATACAGTATAGTGTCTGAACACTTTGCATTAAAAAATAAAATAGCTCATTAATAATTTTAAAGCATTAATTACATGTGGACACTCTGCATTCATCTTCCATGTCTGGCACCAATTTCTCTATAATTTACATGTCTTTGAGGCCAAGCTTCAGTGACTCCAAAATAAAGGGAAATGGATTTATTTAAAACGTATGCAGAGCAAAACATGGTAGCATGCACCTGTAATTAATGTAGCTAAATTAACTATACTTTTGTTTTTGTTTTTCAGTACTGTGGATGAACCTAGGGTCTTCACCCTAAGCTTCACACAGCCCTTTTTTATTTTTTATTTTGAGAGAAGGTCTTGCTAAGTCACCAAGTTGTCCAGGACAGGTTTGAAGTTATGATTCTCCTGTCTTAGCCTCCCAGAGTCCTGGGATTACAGGTGCATGCTACCATGTTTTTCTCTGCATACTTTTTTAATAAATCTATTTCCCTTTATTTTGGAGTCACTGGAGCGTGGCCTCACAGACATGTAAATTATAGAGAAATTGGTGCCAGATGTAGAAGATAAATGCAGAGTGGTAAAACATGTCACTAGCTTTCCCAGCATGGAGCACTTAAGGCACAGGCCTCCCTGTCCCTGCTTCCTCCCCAGGGGGACTATGCATGTCCCCAGATACAGGCTGGGCTCAGGCTCTGGCTGGAGAAGGCAGGAGAAGGAAGGGAGGTGAGGAGGTCAGTTACCTCCTCCAGGCAGCGGGCCTCCTCCTGCTGGTTGTCCTTCTCAAACTCCTCCAGTGGGTACTTCAGCTGTGGAAATGGTGCAATGGGCCAGTCGAAGGAAGGGATATCGATCTTGTGAATTGCTTTGGAGTGTGTAGTCGCTAAGCAACCTGAATCCAGTAAGAGAAAAGCAGACGCTTGGCATGGTGCAGTGACATGGATGGTCTTTGAAGAGGACATGATGGGTATTTTAGCAACAGGCAGGCAATGCACAGGGAGGCCTGTGTTTGCAGGTTGCAAACTCTTGCATCATCCTGAAGCTGAAGTAGAACTATGAACTGTTGTACGTGTGCACGTGTGTACATGTGTGTGAATATGTGTGTGTATGTGTGTGTGTGTGTATATGTGTGTTTACATGCTTTGTGACTTACCACATATCACACACAGGCTCTGAAGATGACAGGTGAGGGTTTAAATTCTGGCTCTGTCACTGAAAGGCCTTGAAATTTCTTCCCCCTGCTGACCCTCAATCTCCATGTCTACAAAGTGAGGACAATAGTCCCCCTGTGCAGGGAATTGTGTGGAATCGGTGGGACAATAGGTGTAAAGCACCAATGCCAGGCCCAATGCAGGTGCTGCTACTGTTTCTGTTGTTATTGCTCTAAATGCCACTGTGAACACATTGATCCCTCCTTACCCATGGTCCTTCCATGGAAAGCGCCCATAAAGGAGAGGATGCTGTAGTCAGGGCATCCAGGGGCCTAGAACCAAGAAACATGAGCATCAGTCAGCATTGAGAGAACTGGGGGCAGTAGCCATCCTGTAACCTGGGGGAAGACAGAAGAAGTCTATGAGAAGAAGTGAGTCTTTCTTGGGCACAAGTTGCAATCTGAACCCCTGATGTCTATATCTAGGCCACAGATATTTTGTTTTGGTCACATACTTAAATTTTAAAAATTGTCACATTTAAAATCAAGGCACTGCATATAAATATGGGAGCTTCTGGCTTCCCACGGGCACTACCCTATGTGGGCCACGTTTCTCCTGTGGCAGCAGCAGGTAGTCTGGTGTTCACAAGGTGACCCTCCTCCTGGCTAGGTGTCTGCATGCAGTGCAGCCTCTCCCAGAACCCTCACACTTTGGGCGCAAGGTGGCTCTGGTAGCCACAGCTCACAGGTGGACCAACCTTCAGGTGCGCACCCACTTCTCAGGTGTCCTGAGCTAGGGGACTCAGCTGGGCACTTAATAGGCAATGATTGAGGCCTTTGGAAGAGACCTGCTGAGCCAGGTAGCAGTGGAGGGAAGGACACATCTTTCTTTCTTCCTTAGTTCAGGAAGGGCATGAGCCCAGCACACAGACCTTAGCCCATTCCCAGCCCAAGAAAATGGCACAGCTGCCACTCCTTGCACTGCTTCCTGACCCCCCACCCAGCACGGTAATCCAAACAGGCTTTCAGATCACTCAGGAGGCACTGCTGTGGGAGCCTCAGAGGCCTCCTCAGGTCAGGCTCCAGGAGGCTGATTGGTCTGGGAGGTGACAGGATAGTTTCCAGCTGCCTTATCTCCACCAGATCCCAGAGATGGCTGGGGAAAACTTTAAGACCTCAAGACCTACTACCACAAGTTCCAGAATAGCCTTATTTGTTTGTCCCCCATCTTCTGAGTAAGGGAGATGGAACCCAGGACCTTGTGCATGCTAGGCAAGCGCTCTACCACTGGACTAAAGCCCTCACTCCCATCACTTCTCCTTTCCTCTCTCTCTCTCTCTCTCTCTCTCTCTCTCTCTCTCTCTCTCTCTCTTTCTTTCTTTCTTTCTTCTTTCTTTCTTACTTTCTTTCTTTCTGTCTGATTCCCAAGAAGAGTTTAATTAAAGAATAGTTTGGGTATTATAAGATCACAGGTAACCATAGCATTGGTATTAAAATACACACAGGAAACTCTGAAATGTCTTTCACTGTGAACACCTCTCCAGAGGCCTCACAGCTCAGCTTCTTCAGCAGTTGCTGCTCCTGTTTTCTACCTGTTTTCCAGACCTCTCCTCTTAGCTCCTCATCCTCTCTGCCTCCTCGGCAAGCCTGTCTGTCCTTAAGGCCTCATCCAGGCTCTTCCTGGCTTTTTTCACATTATAAATTTGTCTCTGAATGTCTGTAAAAGTTGAAAAGCTCATAGGATCATCTCTATTATCTCTTTCCAAATTGGAGACTGGCTGGACAAGTGTGCAAAGTCTGTATACCAGGGTAGCCCAGAGATCCACTTTGATTTCCTAAATTCATTATTTTAAAGGGATTTGCAAAATCCAATTGGCTTAAAATTCTCCTTCCTGCCTTAGGGTAGGAGTCCCTGCAGTCTCCAACTTTCACTGAGTTGCTGGGCTTTTCCTGCTTCTCCTCCTTTGGACCACACCTGCCATGATGGGTAGTGCTCTGGTCAGTGGTCTCAGAAAGAGGCCACTGGTGAGTCTCACAGAGAGTGCAGAGCCCACACCAGCTCTCCACTGCCTTGGTGGCATGGACTTGTCATTTCTTCTGTAAATTCTGGGGTATCATACTTGTTTTGAACTTTTCCACCAAAGGCTGGCTTGGAAATGAGTTTGCTGCCAGTTCCCCCATGGTCACTGCATTTGTCTTGCTGGCTCTACTCCTGAGGGGTAGATAGGCTGTGGCTTGCTAGAAAAGGCCTTGTTTCTTCATTACAAATGTAATATAGACACATATCATCATGCATATTTGGACACAGGCGCTAAAATGAAGAATTAGATCTAAAAATGTTGACGGACTTGGCTGTCCGTGCATATCAACTGAGTGAAGACAGAGAAAAAGGAAGAATAAGGTCCATTAAAAAAAAAAAAGCCAGGAAAAAGCAGTAAAAATTTTTCTGGGTTATTCAGATATGGAGAGAGGTATGGATACATTTGCAAGCAGAAAGTGGGATTAGGATAAAAGTGTATTTTAAGAAAACATGAGAAAAACCAAGCCAAAACAACCAGTTTCGCCATCCGGGGTCATGCTATTGTAACTGTGTTAGCAGGATTTCTTCTGGTAATTTGCTGTATGTTTACTTACATGGTTGAGGGCACTGTATCCATACAATTTACATTCCACTTTTTTTTCTTTTGTTTTAAAACAAATGATAGCATGTACGTTTGGGCTGAGAGGAACCCTTTACTATTGTTTTTGTTAAAGAGCATTGTGCATGTCAGCAGTGGACAATCAGCTGCAGTGGGCTTTGATATCCTATGTGTGTTTCTTTTTTTTTCTTAAAGTTTCAGATGCTTCTGTCTACACTTTCATGAGATTCTATGCACAAAGAAAAGCCTGCTCTGGCTGAGCTGAGTGGGAGCTGGTGATTCTACCCATTCTGTTTCCCTGAAACCCCCACCGGCCACCTCTGAGCTCCAGCAGTGCCCTCCTTGGTGTCTCTGGGTACTGCCTGGGTTTCATTTGGCATTCCTACATTTAATTCATCTTTCCTTATTCCTGGATGGGGATATGGGTGGTTTCCAATTTTTTTCTGGTGATTGTTAATATAAGGGTGAATTCTCATGCACATCTTTTAGCTGATTTGGGTTATTCTATACAGTAAGTTCCTGATTTATGAACACTTGAGTTGTGAACTTCCACAGGTATGCTGTGTAAGACTCGCTTTGTTGGAACATGACTCCTTCACAAGCTGAGACTTACTGAAGATCTCATTAATACTCTCCTTTAACATGTCCAGTCATGCCTTTGTTCTGGGAAATTGCTGAAGGCAATCAGGGAGTGCTGTGCTCAGCCGCACCCTCAGGGCATGGAAATGCTTGAGGACCCCTCCTAACTGAGAAAGTCTGGGTCAGTCAGCCACGGTCAGCTGGAGGAGGCCTCAGCTCCCCCAAATGAACAAGGTAAGAGGCCCAGCTCCACCTTACCTGGTTAATCATGCAGGTCTCCAGCTCTTCCTTTGAGAACCCTCTTTGCCCTCTTTCTTTGCTCTGGCAAAACAGAAAAGAACAAAACCTGAGAGGCTGGGGGTAGATGGGATGTAGACTTTCTACCCAAACCTGTTTGGTTTAGTGGGGATAGTTAGCGCTTTCTCAAGATGTGATCTCATGTCTGCATGGAAGTGTAAAACTGTTCACTGTGCGTTCAAGAACAACAAAAACAACAATAACAAAATAGATGAATAATACATCACGTTGTGATGCATTAAGATTCTATCAGCAACAACTAAGCTCTGTTGAGAATGTGCTTGTTATGCTGGGAAGCACTTTGGGTAAGTCTGATGTCACAGTCTTGCACGGCCCTTTGTACCATGTTACTACTACTAGGTGCTGGGGAAGCTACAGTCAGGTCCTTGTTGGATTTGACCCTGGGCACTAAGTCTAATGCTCCAGCCTGTTGGGATGAACTGTCAGATGGGTGCACCTGTAGCCAAATGAGACTGTACATCTGTACCACAAGCCTTACCCGGTACCACATGAAGATGGTCTTGAAGGCATTTTCATTGGAGCAGGAGCCACAGGCCATGGTGACAAGCTGGGACATCCCTTTGGGGGCCACCTGCCATGAAGGATCCAGGAGTGAACCCAAGCCCATCTGACCCCCACTTTTCCTCCTAGGAGTTACACTCCCAGGGTCCTCCCACCTCCCCTATCTGGGAGCCATAGTCAAAGGAAGAGGGAACCAAGGAAATCTTGGAAGCAGCCACATGCGAAGGGTGGCTTTAAACTAGTCTAGCACTGGGAAAGAAGCTTGAAGCCAGCAGAGAGCACAGAGAGGCAAAAACCCACATTTGCACACAAAATCTCCTTTTCTACAAGAGGAAAATTAAAAATATTCTTCATAAAAAAAAAAGAAAGAAAAAAGCCTAGCTGGGTGTTACTACGCATCCCTATAATCCTAGCACTCTGGAAGGGCGAGGCAGGAGGACTATAATTTCAAGCCCAGGCTGGGCAACTCAGTGACTTCGTGAGACTGTCTCAAAATAAAGGGCTGGGGATGTAGGTCAACGTAAAGGCCCTGGGTTCAATTTCCAGTTAAACAAAGCAAAACAAAACAAAAACCCCAAACAAGAAAAAAAAGTTAAAAAAAAAAAAAAACCAGTCCAGAGAGCAAGACTTGAGCAGCAGTACCTTCTCCTTCATGGTTACAGATTGCAATCCATTGCTGCCCCAGCTGCCCACCTCTGAGGACAGTGCGGGTGGAAGGTGCAAGCAGGACTGCAGCTGGGCAGGGCCGCCCCCGAACTCACCGACAGCAAGGACTCCCGGAGCTTGTCCACGAAGTTCTCTGGAGGCAGGATCCCCAGGGCTGGCCTATTGATGAAGGTGCTCTGCAAAAGGCCAGCAGACAAACAATGACTCCTCCTGCTGCCACCCGGGCCCTGTTCACCTTGCACCTCTTCACGGATGATGGGTTCAGACAGGCTCTGAGTGGCACTGCAGGGTGGGAGTGTTCCATAGGTGTTGGGAATGAGATTTCCCTCACTGGCAGAGAAATTCACTAGGATTGTTCTGGATTTAGAGGAAATGTCAATAATCTTAGCTGTGATCGTGTGCTGTGCTTATGCAAAATGCTTCCACTGAAGGAAACTGCGAAGGGTGTGAGAGACCTCTTTTTGTATATTTCTTGCATCTTATTGCAAATCTATAATTCAGAAAACCCCATCAGAATGGCCAAAACATGAACACTGACAGATATTATCCAGGATGTGGAGAACCTGAAACTCTCATTCTGCAGCATTTTCTGGTGGGAAGGTAAAATGGTGTAGCCAGTCTGGAAGGCAGAGTGCCAGCTCCTATAATGCTGAGTATGCACTCACCCTGTTACCTGGCAACCCACTCCAAGGTGTTCTCACAAATGAAATAGAGGCACAGTCCACACGGGGCTGTGCACATCAACATTTATGGTGGTTTTGATTCTCTTTTGCCAAAAACTGGAAATAGCTCAATGTCCCTCCACTGTGGGAGGGATGAAGAACCTGTGGTCCATTCGCACAGTGGAACACGACTCAGCGATGTAAAAGAACAATCCACCAATATACAGGATTACATGGAAGAATCTCAGTCAGGTTGTGCGAGAAAGAAGCCAGAAGCCATCAGTGACGGTGTGTATGGATCCTTCTATATGGCTTTCTGTGGAACAGGCAAAACTGTGAGAACAAAAAACAGGTCATGGTTGCCTAAGCTAAAGCACAACTGACTACAAGGGGCACGAGAGGAATGCATGGAGCAATGAGCTATTCCGCCTGGGTTTTTAAAATTGAAATAAAAGTCACCTAACATAAAATGCACCCTTTTAAGTTTCTCGGGGTACATTAGGTACACCCACACCATGGTGCATCCACCAGCACTATCCATCGCCAAGACTCTTCTATCCTCCAAAACTGAAATTGCTCCCATTAAACTCTGACTCTCTGTCTCCCTTCTCCCTTAACCATTATTGTTTTATTTTATGACTATAAAGGACCTACATGGAATCCCCCACTGTTTGTCCTTTTCAACTGGTCTATTTCAAGCACAAAATCCTGAAGGTTCGTCTGTATGGTAGCCTGAGTCAGAACTTCCTTCTTTTGGATGGCCGATAGCTGCCACGTGGGTGGACCACATTTGTGTATCCATTCATAACCCTTTGTGTATCCATTCACCAACTGATGGACAGTGGGCTGCTGGCACCCATTGGCTGTTGCAAAGATGCTGCTGTAGACATGCATGTGCAGATCCATCTGGGTGTTGAAGGTGATTGTACAAAAGAGCATTTGTATACTGTACACTGAATTGTACTTTAGCTTTTTAAAAAATGAAGGAAAAAAAAAAAGAAGCATTATGAGGTTGGGTAGCTCCAGAATTTTTAAGTAGAATAAGGAATGATCATGGAGCTGGCTAAGTTATCAGAGAGGACTGAGTGTGAAAAAAAGGCATACTAGAAAATGTGAAGTTTGAGTCAGGATGGTGGTAACCTGTAACTGCAGCACTCGGGACGCTAAGGCAGTAGGACAGTGATTTTGAGAACAGTCTGGACAACTTCAAGACCCTGTCTCCAAAATTTTTTGTAAAAAGCAAGACAGAAACACAGATGCATATAAACTTTAAAGTTCTAGCCCCACAGTATATTAAAACAAGTTCTGGCTGGGGGACAGTCCCACGCCCCAGGTGCTGCACTCTTGACCTTCTATCTCTGATAGCCAGGTTTGGTTGCTAGCTGTCCACCTGACAAGATGAGGCACCTGGCAGGGCCACTGTCCTACTTGTCACCAGAGAAGGTTGCTGCCATGTCATCTGGCACTTTCCTTAAAAGTGTGGAAGAAGAAACCAGGCCAGCAACAACCAATCCTGGAAGGCCACCAACTACAGGAGAAGTTTCCACCAAGTGAGTTGTTTGTGTTAAGAGCTACAGTTTATGCTCTGACCCAGCTGTCTTGTCACCCTGCTCCAAGCCTGTACTGCCTAATTGACCTAGCTAAATTTCTACCCAGCCTTCATCCCACTTATCTTTGAAAAAGGCATGGCTTCAGGCCAGAAAGTGTCCCTCTCCAGGTAGGCTGGATTGAAACGGCCAACAGAGTGACCACTACACAACCTCTACTCTCATATAATTTAAATTCAATGGGAGGCTCAGTGTTGACCTTAAGGGAAAATGTGATTCAGTTCTCATCCAATTCTGTTTGCAGCCAGAGTCATGGAAAGAATTAAATTCATGAACCAAGGTACCACTATACTCCCACCTGCGTGCTAAATAACATCTCTGTCCCCACCAGCAGCAGGACAGTTGGTGGTGACAACTAGAAAGAACCATGAAAAAAGCAGAGAGAGGTATAAAGCAAATCCCAGGAAAAGACACAGTTCCTCCCCTTTCTTAGCTTATTCCTCCTCTCATTTCTTTTACTCTATGCCTATAATCCCCTGAGCCCCACAGGGTTGAGAGGTTGATTTGCAAGTTTATCTCCCACTTTTCTTCTCCTATTCTTGGCCAGGAATAAAAGTGTCTGCAGTTCAATCATTGCTTGGGCTTGCTAATGGTTCCGCAATTCCAGGAGAGAAAAAAGCCCAGTTTAGAACAAGACACTGGCAACAATCTCATGCTAGGACTTTTCCAAAGAAATGATTTCCAATGTAGGCGAAAGTGGTGTATTTACTCTTCAGGCAGCACTGTTTATAACAGCCGGGGGGAGGAACAGTGTTGGCCTAGCATCAGGTTAGTGCACATTAACCCAAGGTGCTGGTACATGGCTATTCACATTTAGGAAAAGTTATAATCACATGGGATGATATAGATTACAGAGGTATTTCTCTTTATTTTTATAAATCACCAATTGGGAAGGTTTGTGCTCCTAACTCCATCCTTGAACTCTTTATTGAATCCCTTTATGAAAACACTGCATCGTATTTCTTGACAGCTGAGCACATTCATTCATAGGATTTGGGCTCCCAAATGGATTCCCATTCCAGAGCCCATTTCAGGTGTGCACAGGGGCTAAATTAGGAGTGATAGCTGTTAAGGGTAAGTCCCTTAAAATTAATGAGCCTCAACTAGTTTACTGTTAAACTGAGAAGACTGTGGCTTGTTCTTCTGACTCACAGGGGTGCCAGGAGTGCCCCAGGAGATAGCATTTTTCTATGGAGGTACCTCAGATCAGGCAGGGACTGGTAATCCTCCAGGCTCAGAGAGGGAGAGGGGTGTAGATCCATCTTGGGAACCCACTATCTGACCGTCCGTGGCCGGGGCTTTACAAATCCTTAGGACAACTTCGTCACACTCACTGATCAGAAAATTAAGGTATTGTACTCGAGGACAGAGATGTATCAGATTTAGTGGCAAAATGTGTCAAGCCAGTGAATTCAGAATAGTTTAGTTATACAAGAAATAAAAGGTTAAGGGTGCACAGGGGCAGAGGTCACTCTTGGGACTCAAGAAGGAAGGTGAGCCAGGGACATAGCCAGAAGTTGCCCAGAAGCATGAAGACCCATTTGGGTTGGTGGTGGGAGCTGCTTGGATGCTAAGGACAGACATCTGCCAGTGTAGGACGAACAGCTAGTCCGGGGGTTTGCCCTGCTCCCCACAGGGAGGGGCTGTACCAGGATGAATGGTGAGGTCATGAAGAAGCGGATTTGGGTTATAAAAATGGATCATATCTTCAGTGCAATGTGGCATCTTGGATCAGATCCTACAACACAACACAAAGGACAATATTGGGAAGACAGTAAAATCTAAATAAAAATCTGCCTATGTCATTGACTGGTGTAATTTTTAAATCCAGTTCTGACAAATGAACCTTGGTGTGATGAGATGTAACCACCAAGGGAGCTGAGCAAGACAGATAGGAACTAGCTTAAAATCTAATAAAAGTATTCCAAAGCCAGATGTTTGGTTATACAAAGGGAGGGTAGTGCTGTGATATGTTTACTTCTTGGGTCTCTCTCTCTCTCTGTCTCTGTCTCTGTCTCTGACATTGTAATAAGCTCAGTGGGGATCTAAAGAGCAGTATCACCATTTGGCAGAGTCTCAAGGACATGCAGGTCCCAGAGGTAATTCTCCTAGTGGCTTTGGGTCTTGCCTTGGGCCTCTAGAAATTGTGGTAGATTCACATCTCTGTTGCTTTTTCTCTTCTATGACCACTCAAGTGGGTCTAGGGGAAGTGATGAGGGAAATGAACCCCCTCCTATTGTAGAGCTGGAAAACTGAGGAGCATGTGACAGGAAAGAGCAGATCCAGGCTGGGTTCAGATGCCACTCTGTCACATCCTCCCAGCAGGTTCCCCTAGAAAGATTAATGCCAGGTATGAGTTTGCTTGGTACAACCTGGAGACCTGGGCTGGCCTGCTGGGGCCTTTGAGGAGCATCCTCACTCTAAGCTGGTCATGGGACTGCTAAGAAACAGGATGCACCACCAGAGCAGGGTGGAGGCAAACTGCCACTATGGGCTGCAGGGAAGAGGCTCCCAGAGGAGGACGGGCAGGCTGGTAGCTTGACTGCCTTTCTGGGCCTGGGAAAGATGTGCGGGTGGTGTTCTTGCTCAACAAAGTGTGACACCAAGAACAGAAGCTATCTAGGACATGGGGGGTCACAGAATCAAATGAGGACAGATTTCTAGAAACTTTACTGTCAGCCCATTAGTCTTAAAATGCAGCATGAAGAGAACGGGCTTTAAGTGGCTATGCAACTTTGGGCTAATTACCTAACCTCTCTGAACTTCGAGGTCATTGTCTGTCAAAATGGGGACCCCCTGGCTTGTAAGGAGGTAGGAGGCGACATGGATACAGAGAAGGCCTGGAAGTCAGAGGTAGGTATCTGTCTTAGCTGTCCAGGCCCTTAGACTATGTCCATTCCAGAGGCAGGAAAGCCAGACTGCAGCTGTCACACACTGCAATGTGACCATGTATACATGGTGCCCCCTAACTTTTTGTAAGAGCAGAAAATTTTTTTGGAGAATAGGAATGGGGAATAGGAGTAGCTCCTGAGAGACAGGAGGGTCCTGAATGGGTTGCCTAATGCCCCACAATTCTTGCACAGCTGGTGGCCAATGTAACAACATGGCTTGGTAATGAAAGAAATCCCAGTTGGAACCCAGGTATCAGATCTGGGGGACCTGGTTTCATCTGTGCAGTCACAGGAAGTCATTATGGTGGAGTTTCACAGTAGTGTTGTGACAGGCTTCTCCTCAGGACTTACAGCCTAGCAGGAAGCCGCCCTTGAGGGGTGGAGTACCAGAACCCCCACCTGAGGGTGTCTCCAGACAAGGAATGTCTCCAGCAGCACCCAGCCCGATGTGCAGTGTGCCTGCATTTTAGCACTTTTCTAACACAAGGTTAGGGTCTCTTCTCACCAAGCCCCAAAGCAGTCTTCTGCAGAACAACTCACACTTGTGATGGAGGCTGTGATCTCACCACCATGGCCCTGGCCATGAACCATGCCCAGTGCACAGCCAGTATTCAGCCGATCACTGGTAATAGAGCGAGTGTCAAGAAACAAGGCTGGTAGCTCAGCAGCACAGAGCCTGCCTGGCAAGCTTGAGGTCTTAAATTCAATTCTTGGTTAAAAAAAAAAATGAAATGAAATAAAATAAAATAAGAAGAAACAGAAGGAAGGAAGGAAGGAAGGAAGGAAGGAAGGAAGGAAGGAAGGAAGGAAGGAAGGAAGGAAGGCTGGAGCTGGCATGTGGCTCAGAGACAGAGCACTTTCCTAGCATGTGGGAAGTCCTGGGTTCTACCACCAGTAAAAAACCAAAACAAAACAAAATGACTGAAGAGGAAAGCAGGAGGAAGATCAGTAAAGAGTTTGCATTGGAAGCAAAAGAGCTTCCTAAAGACAGTGGACCTGAGTTCCATGCACTGTGGGGAGGCTTAGGGGACAGCTGGGCTGGGAGGAGGTGACAAGGTGAGGCAGAAGGGGGCTGCTGGAGAGAGGCTGCTACCAGAGACAGGAGAGGGAGAGGTGAGGAGCAGGACCAGCTGGGCCTACGGCAGCCTGTGGCAGGACCTTCCTGAAATCAGAATCCCTGGGCCTTGACGTCATGTGTTACTGGGAAGATCCTGCCTCTGCAGGCAGATGACACTGCAAATGTGTTTGACATATTTGTTGACACATTTTTTCAGCACCAACTGCCAAGGCATCTGGGATTCTTAAGGTGTTTCAGAACAAAGCTTGACTTTGAATGGAAACATCTATGGAGTCTCTGGGGAAAAGCCCTCATCAGATCCTTTCAGAGGCCCTGATTTCCTCTCCAGTGACCCAGCACCTGTCAACTAATTGGAGGCAAGAATGTTCCCCAGGCCCCCTGGGAAGAGCACACCATTTTAGAAGGAGTAAACAGTGGTTCTTTCTGGTGATCTTCAATTCTGTTGATTAAAAGGAAGATTATTTTGAAGCTGGAGACTTATTTCCTTTCCAGGACTGGATGCTTGGTCCCCTTTGTCTTCCTTAGAACTGTTTTTGGAAATCAGCCTCCTTGTCCTGTGTGCACTAGGATGTCCATCTCTGAGTCAAATAAAAGCCCAACAATGATACCCAGTGAGATTTTGAGCCACTGGACCTCCCCTCTCCCGTCCCTGCACTGCTGGTGGGAGTGATATCAAGACCGGCTTGGAGAATCAGCAGGGTTTGCTGATGCTCAGCACAGACACATGCAGAGGGCAGGGATCTGCTCTCAGCTTTGTGTCCAACACACATATCCACGTCCTCCCCATGAGACACATGCTTGATCGTGGCAGCCGTTTTTGTAAAAGCCGCAAAGTGGAAGCCATCCACGTGCCATCAGCAGCAGGAAAGCTGCACTGACTGCAATACCTTCACACAATGGGACCCGTAAAGCCACCAGTCAGTGGGCCACACGTGACTGTGAGGATGAATCACACACTTGTGACTTGTTTTGTTTCTCGTTTTCCTTTGGAACACTGGGGATTGAACCAGGTGCCTGGTGCATGCTAGACAATCGCGCTACTGCTAGAACTACACCACAGCCCTTTTAATTTTATTTTGAAATGGGATCCTGCTAAGTTGCTAAGTTTCTCGGGCTGACCTCAAATCTGTGATCCTTCTGCCTCAGCCCTCTGAGCAGCTGCCAACACAGGTGTATACCACCATTCCTGGTTTCAGACATGAAATAAGCCAGGGAAGACAGAGTACACACTGGGTGATTCCATTTATGCAGCAACAAACAACAGGAGAAACCTATCCATCAGGTGGCAGGGGGTGGTCTACCTAATTTGGAGCTGCTTCCGTGTACCTCAGTTTTCTCATTGGTAAAACAGGGTTAACAACAGCACTTGCTTCACAGATAAGTCAATATTACAGCTATAAAGAGCTAATCAGTGTTAGTACAAACGTTTTTCTTTGTAAGCTTTACCAATTATTATCACTACTATATGCCTATATAATGCCTGCCTCCTTCTGTAGCACTTAGTATGGCTGCAATTCTTTGCTTGTGTGTGGTTAACCGACTGGCTCTACGGGAAGGAGGAGCACTGTGTTTTTGGTCTCCAAGGTGTTCCAAGTGCCTAGAGCGTAGTATGAGCTTGATGCCTTTTGTGGGATGATGAATGAATGAATGAGTGAGTTATTTCTAAAGGCTGCCCAGTGATTCCACGAATGACCCAGAAATGTTTGGTCTTTATGTAACAGGGAGACATACCACATTCTGAGGCTGCTGGACCAGTTTTGCCAGGGCAGGATGGCTATAACCTGGGGAGAAGAGGGTGCATTAGAGAGAGCATGACAGTCAAGGGTTCCTCACGTCCCCTTCCTTCCCTGCCCTGTCCCTCCCAACTCTGAGATTCTCTCCTTTTACACTATGCGGACAGAAAGAGATTCCTGAGTCCTGACCCTGTCTTACAATCTCTCCGCAGACAGCCCAGAAATCTGCAGCCGGTACCTTAGGGGATCCGTTGCTCGTTCAGGCTGAACCTGCTGGACTAGACAAACATAAGAGGAGGTAAAGGTGAGGTCAAAGCATGTTTCAAGACAAGGCTAGCAGTGGATCAACAGGCTAGTCTGAAGAGCTACGGATCCCCTCCTGCTTGCCTGTCAGGACCCACTGGCTGAGGCAGAGCCCAGTGAATGTTTGCTGTTTATCTGGGACTGTGTAATGCTACCTGCATCTGTCACCAGTATGTCTCATCCTATGCTTACTCCTAGGGTCCCACTGCATTTACTGGCCAGACAAGGCTGACATCACATGACAAGGCTTAGCATATGCTTTGATCCAGCAATTCCTCTTCTGTGAGTTTATCCCACAGATGTGTCTAAAGTCCTACATACACAGATCTTAGCTGTGATTCTGTAACAGTCAGGCTCGAAAGCAACCTAACATCCATCAGTAGTGGATCAGGGAAATAAACTATGACTCATCCCTATGACGCATGCCTTCAAATGTGACTATGCAGTTGTGACAAAGAAAGAGAGATGTATCTACACTGAGTTAGAATGATCTCTGGAATCTACTGCTATGTGAAAACGGAAAGAGAAGGGATATAGAAGTGCTTATGTATGCACTGACTATCTTGCTACAAGAAAACAGCAATAACACTTGCTTTTGGGAAAGGAATGGGGATAGGGATCAGGCTTGGGAAAAAGACTACCCCCCCTTTAATTACGATTTAAAAACAAAAATTTCCTACCTGAAGACTGAGACCAGATGCAACTTTATCACTGAGTTATGCCTCTAGCCCTTTATTGTCTTTTATTTCGAGACAAGGTCTTGCCAAGTTTCCCAGGCTGACCTTGAACTTGAAGTTCTCCTGCCTCAGCAGCCTAGGATGCTATGATTAGAGGAGTGTGCCACCATGCCTAATTTAAATGCAAGATTTAGAAAAAGTTAATCCATATGGGTTACTCTGTGGTCATGTTGGATTCAAGCAAGTTGATTTTAATCCTCCAGGACCTTTCTGAAGATGTTCTCTATAATTCTACTGCATGGTGGCTTCCCAGGAGTCAAGCTGTTCTGTGTCTTGGAAAGCTGCTTCACAAGCTGCTGAATGTTTTGCAGGGATCTGTGGCCCTCGCCAAGAGGCCCAGTGAAAGGGAGCCTCAGGGTCACTGTATCTATGGAGGCCATGAGGTCTTGCTGGACTCTTCCTAGAGCTGCATCAGAATGGATGGTGACTCTGAAGTGGGGGAGGAGGAGTGATGTGCCTAGACCTGGTCCTGACAGCTGTGGGGCTTTGGTGCCTATTTTGGATGCTGAGCAGAGAATAAGAAAAGGAGAGCCTGTGCCTCCCTGGTCTGGCTCCCTACTCCATCCAGGGTGTGGCTTTGTGCTCCATGAACACACCTGTCTGCAAGCTTAACCTTCACCACACTGTGTGCCTCAAGGGCCCTTCTTTGCCTCTCTGAGTATCTAGATTTTTCTTTTGCCAAAATGCCCTGAGGAGGCCCCTACTTCAGAGAGCCTTTTACCAAGATCTTCAGCCTCCTTCCCTCTCTTCCCCCACTGCTGTATCTGCCTCTTCCCTGTGAAGTATTTACCATGCATGGCCTGAATGTGACACATCAGATCAATAGAATAAAACACAAAATAACATGATCACCTCACCAGATGCAGAAAAGGCATTTGACAAAACCCAATGTAGTTTCATGATAAAAAATCAAGCCAAACTAAAACAAAAAACAAGTCCTAAACCCCACAGTAAACTAGGAATTCAAAAGCATTCTCTCGGCCAGCTAAAAACCTTACAGCTAACATGGTACTTGGTGGAAGACCAATGCTTTCTCCCCAAGATCAAAAACAAGGCTAGGACATCCTCCCTTGTCACTTCTGTTCCTCATCATATTAGAGGTTCCAGTCAGGCAGAACAGATAAGAAACAGAAACACAAAGTATTTAGATTGGAAAGGAAGAAACAAAACCATCTCTGCTTGTAGATCTTACAGATAGAAAATCCTAAGGAATTCACTAAGGAGGTTAGCAAGTATGCGGGATTCAAGATCGGTGCATAAAAACCAATTGGATTTC
This sequence comes from Hydrochoerus hydrochaeris, assembly GCA_004027455.1. Classification (NCBI taxonomy): domain Eukaryota; kingdom Metazoa; phylum Chordata; class Mammalia; order Rodentia; family Hydrochaeridae; genus Hydrochoerus; species Hydrochoerus hydrochaeris. Next base: position 24,334 of record PVLA01010016.1, read on the forward strand.
TATAAAGTTGTAGTGAGTGACCCAAAAACAAAACGAAGATGTCCTGCTGGCACTGTAATTTAACTTGTCTGCTCCCTCCCTCGGAGTGGTGCTGCTTCAATGCTGGATGAATGACATAAAATATAGCTTCGTCTGGCTTAGTTATTTTGAGAAACAATCTCAGAAACTTCAGTCTTTATATAGTTAAACTTCTAGAACGTAAAGGAAGAGAAGGAAAACATGTACAACTAGCGAGATTATAACTCCTGTTTATTGAGCACTATGTGCCCGGCTCTGTGTCAAATGCTTAATGTGCTTTCATTTCACCTTCCCAGCAGCCCAGAGACCCACTTCACTAGCTCAGTGGGGCTGATGAAAATGAGGAGACAGAGAGGTTATGGAACCTCCTAGGCTTTCCTGTCTCTGAGACAGGCTTTGGGCCCAGGACAGTGTGGCTCCAGTGCATGCAGCAGCCTCTCCATCTTCCCTTCTTATGACAGAACCTGTTTGTCACGCATCTAGGATGTGCAGGGTTTCTGTTCTTTACTGCCAATCCTTGTAGTAGCCCTACCGGAAGCCAAGTTTTTAGGAGGAGGGAGGCACTGAGGCTGGAGATGAGATTGTAAGACTCCCAGATGTTCAGCCTAATGCATTTTAGTTGAATGAGTGATGTAGAGACCCAGTGAGAAGGCAAGAACTCAAAACTGTCACATGTGAGAAAAGACTCATGGATGAATCTTGGAGCAAGAAGTAGGCTTTGGAGGAAAAGAATCACTCCTGCCTGAAAGTATCACAATTTTTTAACCACACATACCTCTATGGTCTGAATCTTTTTATCTCTCTAGACCCCTGTGTTGACATTCTAGCTCCCAGGGTTAGGGTTAGGATGGCACTAGGAAGAACAATCTTTGGGGGGTGATTAGGTCAGGACAGTGACACCTTCCAGAGGGGCCCCAGCTTGTCACTGTGTTAGGGCACATCAAGGAAGCATCATTTATGAACCAGAAATCCAGACCTTGCCAGACACTGGATCTATTGGATCTGCTGGTACCTTGACCTTGGAATCTCCAGCTTCCAAAACTGTGGCAAATAGATCTTGGTTGTTTAAAAGGTACCAATCAATGGTGTTTTGCTATAACAGCCCCAGAGGACTCAGACCTTGTACCTATTTGCTCTAACCCAGTTTACTTTCTAAGTGAAATACAAGTTCTTTGTGAGGAGACCTTGTAACGCGACAGCCTTCATAGCTTTGTATCTCCTGTGCAAAGGTCTGAGGCTGGGGCCTGCTTTCTGTCATAATCAAAGACTAGCAAGTTTAGACAGTTCAGACTTAGCATCACCCAGGGGAGCCTTTCTCCCAGGTGGAATCTAGAAAAGAGACTGGGAAAGCTTTGCGGGTTCATTCTGCTGCAGAGGATGGGCAGTGGGGAGGTGGAGAGGGTATTGAGAGAGAATCCCCTTCCTCCAGCCCCTTCCCTACACTTCGCCTAGACTTGCTTACCACTGGAGGACGGAACACTCTCTGGGTTTTTTCCAACTGCTTTTGGCCAGAAAGCTTTGTGTTCTCTCTCCTTATCGTGCTGCCTGGGTGTTTATGGCTTTTCTGCCTTAGCAGATAAGATAAATCTCATTAAGCCGCAAACGGGGCTTGAGGCTCCTGAAGGAGAAAGAGAGGAGAGTAGAGCCAGTCCCTTTGGTCAAGGAAATCCCACCAGGGCTTCATGCTGCAGGGTGCCTCCACCTCCTCAACGCCCCTACTGCAGAGGCTGCTCCCCAGAGATGAGCTGAGTGGACAGAGTCACAGATTCATGTTCCTAGGCTCTCTGTGCCCACTGGGCTTGCCCTTTTGCCTGCTGAAACCTGGCAAGGACATAAACAGAGGGCAGGTTGAAAGACCGTTACAGGGCTGTTATGGGCATTGAATGCAGGAACGTCAAGATACTTAGCACCATGCCAGGCATACAGGAAGCTGTCTATTAGCTAAAAATATCATTTCAAGCTAGGCATGCACATGTCATCTCAGTTGCTGGGGAAACTGAGGCAGGAGGACTCAAGTTTCAGGGTAGCCCAGGCAACTTAACAAGACCCTGTCTAAAAAAAAAATTAAATAAATGAGTCAAATAAAAAGGTCTAAGGAGAAGCTCATTGAGAAGCCACGGGTTCAATGCCCAGTACCCATCTCCCTGACAGAAAGTAAAAACTAAAAACCAAAAGCCCCAAACATTCCCAAGATCACAGATATGGGATAAAAAGCAGCCTGAAGAAGACTCAGAACTTTGGTCCAAAGGAACTGTAGTTTTTTAACAAGCACTGCAAATCTGATCTTCTTCTCCACCCACATGATGGCTGGGATTGAAACTGAAGGAGCCCTGGGTGGGGTCCCAGGGCCACGACTAAGAGATGCAGCCAGGATTTGAACCCAGGAAACTCTGAGAGTCCATCCTTTCCACTCTAGCATGAAGGGGAGATGCGGATTTCTAACTCTTTGATTCTAAAATGCCTGCAAAGACCAAGGCATCTCTGAATGACAAACCTCCCTAGCCAATGAGTCACCTCCTTAGTTTCTGATCACATCTTAATGGCAAATAAATAGCTTTGAGGAAATGGGCTGGGAGGAAGAGAAGGGCAGGACCTCTCCCCACACTGCTGAGGAGCCAGGGGGGCTGCTGCTGATGCAGAGTGCAGGATGCCCCGTCTCTTCTGTGGCAGACAAGTGGCCTCATCTGCAAGAGGATCCGCGTTGTCACGCACAGCCCAAAGCCAGTAAACACAGCCGGGAGTCCATCAACCACAGGAACATTAACTATCCAAGCAGCAAACAACAGTTTCTGCATTTCCAAATTAGCCCTGTCTATCCTGTCAGCTGCATTGCTTTGTATGGCTGGGAGGTGAGCCTGGGAGGCAGATGCTGTTGGCATTCCACCAAGGTCACTTCTCCCGGGCAGGTTACCCATCTCCCAGCTGCTGTGTGTGTTGGCCGATAATAGCTCCAGCTGCCTCCTCTTCCAGAAAATTGCCCTTCCCGCATGGAAGCCACTTCGCCAGTAGATGACACAGGCCCTCCCCTCTGGCATCTGATGGGCAATGGTGGCCTAGCACAGGGGTGCCACAATGCCCTTGGTACAGTTTGATTCTCCAGAGTCCCCTGTGGGATCAAGCTGGGGACAGTCTTCAGCAGAACCCTCATTCTTTCAGCTTGTTGTCCTGCCTTTTCTCTCCCCTCCTTTCTCCTGACTGCTCTTCTTCAACAGACAATTTGTACAAGCATCCTGGCTGCAGGCTCTTCTTCTGGAAACCCCTCCTCATACACTACATTTTGGACATTGGGTTCAAAATGACCTGTGAGTCCTCTACATGCTGCTCAACCTCTCCAGGCTTTCTTTACCTACCTGCAATATAGGGGTACAAACATATACCCACCCTGTAAGGAATAAATGAAAGAAGACGTGTCATATGCCTAATAATACACTCTAGCCATTATGGTACCAGGGATCTGTTATAGATGACAATTTTTCCACAGATGGGGGAAGCGGTGGTGCCGGACAGTTTTTACATTATTTCTCAGAAGAAGCAGACAAGCAAGATCCCTTGCTTATGCAGTTCACAGCTGTACTGCTCCCATGAGACTCTCATGCCACTACTGATCTGACGGGAGGTGAACTCAGGTAGTAAAGTGAAGGGGGGAATGGCTGTAAGTACAGACAAAGCTTTGTTCACCTCCTACTGTGTGGTCCATGGCCCTGGGGTTGAAGGCCTCTGCCCTGTACCTTATCGCTCTTTCTTGTGACCTTGAGGAAGACGTGTGGCAACATATAGGGATGTGCTATTTTGAGGGGTGTCTAAAGCCTGATGGGGGAGAGAGGGGGAGAGAGAGAGACAGAGAGAATGTGACTGTGGAACCAGCTTTCCAGCTCTTACCTATGGGGACAGAGGAGATCTGGGAGTAAAGATCCAGCATTCGGTTACCATCCACATCGACTAGGTAGTTGCCGCGGCTCTCTTCGTAGTTGCAGAAAAAATGTACCGCTTCTGCATTCTTAGGGAAAGAAAGACCGACTCAGGTTCACTGCAACTCTCTGGCTTCTCAGTCTGTTAGGAATAAGCTCCAGTTGGTGGAGCCAACCATGCCCTGCCCTTGCTGTGGATTCGTGGGGCTCACTGTGGGTGCCAGCAACATGATAGTTCTCGCTCTGGGAGTAACTCCACATGTAGCTCACTTTACAACAGCCCATTAAACTGTGGTTTTGTATTTTGTAAGCTTTTCTGTATATGCTACATACATTGCCAAGCTTGAGATGTAAGTAAGTAGTTTTGGTAAGTTAAGAGATATGTTGTAAGTCTTTGAGCAGATGCTAAGGAAACCAGAAAAAATAGTAATTATTAAAGAAATGAAGATACTACCCTAGAAAACATTCACTTAATGCACAAAAACCCTATCAAACAAAACCCAAAATAGAGGAGCAAAAAATATATATAAGTCAGGGAGAATAAAAAATAAAACTGGAGACATAAATTCAATCGTATCAACAATAGTATTAGCTGAACCAATGAAACAAACCAGTAAAAAGCCAGAGACTGACAAACTGAATAAAAAGAATCAAATATGTGGTATTTATAAGGAGACATACCACTTTAGATTCAATAATACAAATAGGTCAAAAATAAAATGCTGGGAAAAAGGTGTGGTAGTGTACACTGTACTGTAATCTCAGTACTTTGGGAAGCTGAGGAATTTGAGTCTGGCCTGCCATTGGGAGAAAAATAAAAAAGAAAGAAATAAGGGAAGAAAGAAGTTAGAAAAAGGTATTTGATACACACAGCTGCCATAGGAAAGCTAGGAGGGCTTATTCTAGTACCAGAATAAGCTAAACAGCAACAACAACAAAAAATAAAAAGAAACACTTTGTAATGATAAAGTGTAATCCACTAAGAAGATATAATAATTATAAACATATTTCTTTTTTTCTTGGAACCAGGAGTTGAACTCAGGACCTTGCGCTTGCCTGGCAGGCGTCGTACCGCTGAGCTATATCCCTGGCCCCTAATCATATTTCTAACTAATGAGTGAGCAACTAATGAGAAAAAAATGGAATGGAGGGGGGGAAAGCTGTACCTTAGTAGTTTGTGACTTTGATGCTGACATGCAGTAATGGATAAGAAAGGTGAGCAAAAGATTAGTGAGGAAACAGAAGACTGAACAGCACTCCAAATGCAGCGATCTAACAGCAGCTGCAGGATACTCCGCCCAACAACAGCAGAACTCAACTCTTCAGAAGCACAGAGGGAGCATTTCCCAGGGTGGAGCAGACGGCAGATCATAAATGAGGGCTCAATAAATTTGAGAGGATTGAAGTCACACAAAATGTTTTCCAATCATGATGCAGTGAAACTAGAAGCCGTTACAGAAAGAAACTCGGGAAATTCACAGAACCACGGAAACTGAACAACACATAGTTAGTGCTAGGCCAAAGAAGGAATCACCGGGGAAAGTACGAAAGAGATTTTGCACAAAATCAAACTGCATACTTTTGAAAGGGCCAGCACAGTGAATGTCCCTCAGCTAAAATGTGATAAGGAAGCAACAGAATAAGTGCTCTCACCCCACTCACCTGAATCACATTCAGCTGTTTCATCAGTTCCTGCGGGTGGAAACGCAAAATCATTATGCTGTGACACACTCTGGCCAAAACAGCCACACGGTCTTTCATGCTGCCCCAGCTCTTTGAACTTTTCTTTCTCTCTTGCTAATACTTTGATAGTTTGCTAGTCAATAATAATATAAGTATGTTTAAATTACTTACTATAAATAATTGGCAGGAAAGTATCTTATCACATGGTTAAATTACAACAGACAGACTGAAGATTTAGATATTTGGAAGATAATATATATATATATATATATATTTTTGTTGTTGTTGTTTGTTTGTTTGTTTTGTTTTTTTTCCCTTTTTTTTGAGACAGGGTCTTGCTATGTAGTTCAGGCTCGCCTTGAACTCACGGTGATCCTCCTGTCTCATCCTCCTGAATGCTGTGACTATAGGAGAGTCCCACCATGCCTGGCCAACTATATATTTAATAAAAGAAATCAAGATGAAAGTGTTTATCTAGTGTGTATTAAAATATGGTTTCATTTTTTATTTTTAAAAGAGGATTTTTAGCTGGGTGTGGTGGCTTACACTTATAATCCCAGCATTGAGGAGGCCAAGGCAGGAGGGTCACTGTGAGCCTGAGGCCAGCCTAGGCTACATAGTGAGTTCAAGGCCAGCCTTGACTATACTGTGAGACCCTGTCTCAAAAAATAAAACAAAACAAAAAAAAAACAAAACAGGCTTTCACTTCTCATTAGAAATAGAAAATATAATCAACTGAAAATATAATTTGCATATCAAAGAACCATTTATAATTACAACCCAAACATTCTATAAACTGCAATTCTATACAAGAACTGAGAATTAGGCATTCTTTGTTTAGTTATCACAAAAAATTCCACTCCAAAAATAACTCAACATAAAATAAAATTTAGTAATTAGAGTCATAAGATTATATATTTCCACACAAAAATATAAAATGCTATTAATGACAAGGGTATGAAAAGTTCTTTCAGTGTTTTACTACAATTGAATTATGATCTATCTCTACATAGAAATGTGCAGGAAAAAAGTCTTTTCGTTAGAAAAATGTTATCCAAAACAACTCATCATTTACATTAGTATAAAGGTTACTGAATTTATAGACTAGTTACAATGACAAAAGGAGTAGCTTTTTAAAAATTAAATTTCTTTTGTGTATTTAGATATACATAATGGTCACATTCATCATAGAGAATTTGTACCTGTACATGCTATAACTTGTTAAAAAAAAAAAAAGACATTGAATAAAATCTGAAAAATGAAGCCAGGTCTGGTGGTATACACCCGTAATCCCAGTTACTCAGGCGGCTGAGATAGAAGGACCACAAATTCATTATCAACCTGGGCCACTGAAAAGTACAAAAGGGCCAGAGATATAACTCAGTAGTAGAGTATCCCTAGGTTTGACTCCCAGTACCAGGAAAAAAAAAAAAACTGCAAAAACTAAAAAAAAAAACCAATTTGAGTTAAAAAGGTTTGTATTATCATTTGTCTGGAACATAATGGCCTCCTTTATTAGATTCATCCCTTTACCCTTCAAGATCAAAGTGAAGGCATCCGACAGCCAGGCCCTGTTTTGCAGGGTCTTGTTCTCCCGTGTGGGGAGGATGCTCTGCCCCAGCACTGCCTGTACGCTTGCACTGGCTGGCAGAGTGAAGTGAAGTGTGGGAGCCAGTGTGGGGCCCAGGCCTCCAGGAAGCTATGGCATGGTGAGAAAGAGCCAGTCTGCCTGCTGGAGGGCAAGAGACCTGTGCAGCAGAGCCAGGTCACTGCAGTGACAGGCAGCGGTAGCCAGCTGTAGCCAGCTGTCCCCAAGGCATGCAGATGAGTCCAGCAGAGCTGCCCCAGCCCCCAGCAAGCCCTAAATGCAGGGCAAGCGGGAGGATGTGTGCTGGAAGCATTATTGTGATGACAGTTAAGGACACATCTCTTGAAGCCTTCCCTCCCTCTTCTGCACTATGGCCTAGTTGGTTTTAGTACCTCATCTCTAATAGCAAACCCTTGGAAAGTAGCTCACAACACCAATTCCTGAGCTCAGCTGTGCTCCGAGCTCCAGGGTCCTTATCTCTTCTTTCAGAAACAAACCATTCAGGTATGTTCAACTTACCTGAGACCTTGGACCTGGGACTTCTGTCTTCATCAGGGGCCCGTCATAGTCAAAGTCAACATCGACTTTGGCTGCAGCTTGACTGATATATCTGGATCCTGTGGTAAATGAAGACCATGAGAAGCCCTAGAACAGGCACAGTGAGCAGACACCCTAACAGATACCCTAAGTCCCTAACAAAGGAGATACAGGACCTCAGTCTTGTTCTGGCCAAGTGGCCCCAGAGCCCTATATTTGGACAGATCTGGGTGCTACAATGACACTACGTAACTCACGACTGCGTGCTTGCAAGGCAGGTGCTTATGCTGCTGAGCTAAATCCCTGGCCCAACACTACAGTTTTACAAAATAAGGAAAGCTAGTGTCATGAAGTTACAGACAGACAGGCATGTTCCTGTGCCAGTGGAATGAGGAAAAGTTGATGCTGGCCGCCCGGTCTTTCCAACTGAGCACTTTCCTTTTTAAGGATTCATTTTAAGAAAATAATGGGACCGACATACAGAGATTTAGGTAAAAAACATTCATCAAGGTATTGTCTATAACAACAAAGGGAAACAACCTGCATGTCTAATGCTGGAGGGAAGTTAAGCAAAACATGACATAGCCAACCGTTTCCTGGGGTGTTATGTGCCCATTGTTTTGAGATAGAAATTTTGGATATGCATGGACATGAGAAGATGCCTAGTGTATTAGTATATAAAAGACTAAATTATAAAAATTATCCAAATTTTATAACGATTTAGTCCAAATGTATATGTAGCCTAGAGTTTCTCACCCATGACACTGTTGACATTTTGGACTGGATAATGCTTTTTTGCCCTCTGCACTTTAGGATACATAGTAGCATCTTTGGATTCTGTCCCTCAGTTATCAGGTGTACCTGTCCCTGCTATAATCCCCAACCTTGACAATTGAAATCAGCTAGGAGGTTTGCCAGGCCTGGTGGTGTATGCCCGTAGCCCTAGTTCCTCAGGAGGCAGAGGCAGGAAAATCACTTTGAGGCCAGGAGTTCAAGACCAGCCTCAGCAACCTAGTGAGATGCTGCCTCAAAACCAAAAACTACATGACTCCACTAATTTATAGGTGAGAATCACTCATTTATAGAACAATGTTTAACTGCGATTTTGATTTTTTCAGTACTGGGAATTGAACCAATGGGTCTTTGCCCTGAGGTATGTCCGTGCCTCCCTTCAATATTATTTTGAGACCGGGTCTTGGTAAATCACAAGGTTCCCCAGGTACCAAGATGACAAGGGGGCAGGTGATGGAACAGAGAATTCTTTGGGGCTGACAGATCAATTCCAAAGAGTCCTGTGTAAAATAGGGATGTATATCCGATATCCACAGCCCTTCATGGGTGCAGATCTCTCTCCTTTCCAATACAAACTGGAAGTCAGGACTTTGAAATTAGCTAGAAGCCACCTAACTCTCACTGCTTCCTGGCTTAAGATGTGACTACCCGCACAGACCAAGCTCCTGAGTCTTCTCTAAAGCCTGTGCCCTGTTTGGATTCTCAGTGTCCAAAACTGTGAGTCAAGTAACCCCTTTCACTTCATGAGTAGCCTGTGTCTGACTAACACATGTTACAACTAAGTACAATCTAGGAACGTGGACCGGGTGCCGGGGTTGAAAAGGCATTCAGGGAAACACTGGAGAAATCTCAGTACAAGTCTGGAGTTCGGGGAACTGCTATTGACCAAGTCAGGTGCTTGTTTTTTGTTATTTTTTGAGACAGGGTCTCACTATGTAGTTAAGGCTGGTTTTGAACTCACTATATAGCCCAGGTTGACCTGGAACTCACAGTGATCCTCCTGTCTCAGCCTCTCCAGGGCTGGGATTACAGGTATGCACCATCACACCCAGCTCAGGTTCTTGTTTTGATAGACCCATCCATGAGCTATGTGATGTTAACAATGATAGGTTCTGCTAGCCTGGGGTTTAGCTACATCCTCCCAACTTGGTACTGGGCCTAGAGAAACACCTTATCTCTCCAAGAGTAGCTTCTATGTTCTCCTTCTCATTCCAGAGATAAACCTCCTGCTCCCTTTTTGCAGTGGGCTGAGCCATTTCCAATCCCAAGACTCCACAACCACCTGAGCCTCCACCCCCAGCCCCCAGTAAATCTTTGTCTGCTGTTTTACACAGGCAGATGCTAGCTCCTTCAAATCAGCAGTTAATGTCACTTGCCCACCTCCCAAACGCCTCCTCCGGCCCAAAGTGATAAAAGTAACCCCACTTCTTTGTTCTCCTTTGAGAGCCTCTGTGATCCCTGCCCCCTGAAGCTCTCCCATACTCTTTGTCTCCTTGTTCTCGCTCTCATTTTCTCACTTCAGACTGAGCGCCAAAAATTCTCAGTCAAATAACAGGGGAGATGGAAAGAGGGCCATGAGGGTCTCTCAGTACTATATTTGCAACTTTTCTAAACACTGAAACTATTTAAAAATATTCTAAAATAACGCCTGCCGATATTCTCACTCCTGCTCTTTACCTTACCCAGGATATAAACTCTGGTGTCCAACACACAGGGCAGGGACACAGGAACAGCTTGTCTTCAGAAGACAGGCTGGACCAGAAGGGGACACCATAAAGAGCACTGGGAAGAGCTGGTGCCCACTGGTCTTTCTGAACCTACTTCACGGCCAGCCAGTGTCAAGGCTGTTTCTGCCTCTGTAGGAGGCCAGTCTGGGTGTCCATAGGGATGCTCCTATTGGTGGCTGTCTTTCCCATGAGAGGCAGAGAAGAATGAAGCATCTGAGAGAGGTGATGGAAAAGAAGGAGCTGGTGGCCAGGCAGGCAGGGAGGTGAGGGCAAGGGGGGTGAGTATGGCACATTGTTAGGATGATGCCTCCTGACCCAGGCCTTTCAAGCACATGTGGACTGTAGGTCAGTTACAGATGCTCCTTGAATTATGATAGGGTCACATCCCAACAAATCCATCACGAACCAAAAGCATTCGAGGTAGAAAGTGCATTTAGTCCACCGAATGTACCTGCTAAGATGTAGATAAGCATCCCCCAAAGGCCCATGTGGTAAAGGCTGGGACTCCAGGGTGGTGGCACTGGGAGGTGGTGGAAACTTTATGGGAGATCCTTAGGTTACTGGAGGTCTCAAAAGGGACTGTGTGACCCTTCTCTGTCTCCTCTCCTCTCCTCTCCTCTCCTCTCCTCTCCTCTCTTCCCCTCCCCTCCATCCTTCCTTCCTGGTTTGAGAAGTGACCACTGACACTCTTTTCTACCATTCATGGTTCCCACAGAAGTCAGATCAGTGTTCTTCCCCTTCCATATTGGACCCTGAAGCTCCAAAGCTGTGAGCTAAATAAATCTGTCTCTGCTTCTTAAGTTGCCTGTCTCAGGTAATTTGCTGCAGTAATGCAAAGCTGACAAATACACTACCAACCATCATAACATACCTTGCCTATTTTCAGTGTGGTCACAACACTGAAATCAGCCTGGAGCTGGGTAACATTCCCTAACACAAAGCTGACTTTTTTGACCAGGTGTTGACTGTCTCTTGTAATTCACTGAACCTTGTCCTGACGGTGATGGCTGAATGCTACTCTCCATTAACACACACAGCTGACAGCACACTGGGCCTGTGCCACATTGGAAGCATTGAACTCAAATTAATGGCTGGATGATGGGGTTGTCATGGCAACAGGTCATCACTTGCTGTCCAGGAACTGTGGCTTGCTGCTGCCCCTGCCTAGCATTACATCAGTATTGTACCATGCTAAGCCAAAAAGCATGTGAAGCTTTGAAATTCAAAGTACAGTTTCTACTGAATGTGTAGTGCTTTGACTCCACCAGAAAATCAAAAAAATCACAAGCCAAAGCATGCACTTTTCTTTTCCCTTGATAGCACCCCAGTTAGGTACTCCCCACCCCATGGCCTGGGCCCTTCTGGGTGTGGAGAATGGCTCCTGCTTGCCTCATCTGGCTTCCTGTGGACAGGAGCTAATGGCACAGATGGGAGATGGGAAGGGGCTGATGGCAATAGTTTTATTGAGGGTCAGGAAGTAGCACCCAGAAGCCCTGGCAGCTAGGTCCCTTTATTCCCAACAACTCTCCAGCCCAGGAATCTTTGATCCACACTGTGTCTCCATTAGAACCAGGTCTTGCCAAGAATCTTGCCTAGGGCTTACCAGACGCAAGCAGGAGGTGGGGGTGCCAGGAGGAGCAGGCCAGCCGCCGGGGGAGCAACAGGAAAGCCATGATCCCTCCGTCAGGAACAGGGACCCCCTCACTTGCTGCCACCCTAAAAGAGAACACAGATGCAGAGTTAGGCTCGCCTCTGTGGACCATGTACTTCACCCCACCGTTTCCCACCTCCTGGGGAAGATCTTCCCACATCAAAACCTTTGTTTTTGTAGTCACTTCTTTGTTTCTGAGACAGGATCTCACCATGTAGTCTACATTGGCCGTGAACTTGCTATAGAGCTCAGGTTGCCTTTGAACTTATGATCCTCCTGCTTCAGCCTCCCAAGTACTGGTATTATTGGTGTGCACCATCTGGCTGAATATTTTACTCCTTTTTTTTTGCCTGACCGGGGATTGAAACTAGGGACGTTTCCTTGACTGCCCCTTATTTATTTACTTGTTTATAAATCAGTCGCTAAGTGGCTCAGGATGGGATCGAACTTGCAACCTTCTTGCTTCGGCTTCTTGGAGTACTGGTATTACACGTGTGTGCAAACATGCCTAATTGTGCATACTTGCTTTCCTCAAAGTGTATGTTGCCCTGCCTATATATTTAAATTCACATGCTCTCTCATTTGATTGTCACCACACTCCTGGATAAGACGATTCTAGATGTGAAAACAGAGGGAGTGAATGGATTTGGCTTGAGATCGCTCTCCAGGCAGGAAAATGCCCAGGGAGATGGATATATGAGGGCCAGTGAATTTACTAAGATCAGAATAAGAAAAGACAACAGTCTATTCAGATCAGAATACCCCGTAAGTGGGCGGGAAAAGGACTGAGTTAGTAGGTGCAGCTAGCTGAGAAGCACATTTTCTAGGGTATCTTGTTCCTTGTTTATCCCCCAGGGGCACCTACATTGTGCTTCAAGTTATACATTTAAAGTTACAATTTGTCAAGCTCATTTACTCCTGACTCACAGAAAAGGCCCTTTCTCACTGGGTAGAATGAATGGGTTTTACATCGAAGATGTATTTTTATCTTATGCTGTTTTTGGTCAGTGTTAGTACCTTATGACTCCTCAGTACACTCAGGGCTGGACTGCTTCCGGAGGGCAGGTTTGCTGGTGAGGGTTCTAACTCTTTTGGTGCCAATGGATAATCACCACATTGACAAGGCTGTGCCTCGCCGGCTGAGAAGATCCAGACGGGAAACTTCACATCAAACACTTTGGCAATCATTTTGATGCAGGAAGTTGGGGAGTTCTCTCTGCCTTGTTCCCACTGGTCACTGGGCTGTCTGAGGTCCTGGGCATTCAGGGGAGCACCTGGGGACCCATTTGGGGGAAAGCATGGCTTCAGCATAGCCAACCGTCCTAGTTTGCCTGCGATGAAGTGGTTCTTTGGATGTGAGTCTTTTCATTTTAAAACCAAGACAGTCATGCACAAACTGGGATGGTCTCTTCATTCCAGATATTACTAGGCCAGGGCATAGCTTGGTTGTGGATACTCCCCAGTGGCACTGCTGAACCTGCTGGGGCAAACCCAACTCTTTTCTGGGAGTGCAGAGCCTTTGTAAGAAAGTCCAGAGATTCCTTAACTTGTTTGTACCAGATGGAGTGAATTTCTGTTGCTTCCAGAGTTCCAGCCAATGCCATGGCTAGAGTATCTGATCAGCCCCAAATCTTGGCTGCATACGGGGAGTAACAATATCTGTTCTACTCTGCACTGCAGACTGAGCAAAGGCCTGCAGGGAAACTGAAGATAAAGACTTTTGGGACAGCAGATATTTCTGCTATGGCATCTCCTCTCCCTCTCCCAGTGGAGGATTGGATCCCAGAACCAGCTGTGCTGTGTACTAGAGAGACCTTATCTACCTGCTTCCACTTGGGTGGAAGGGGCTGTAGGATGCTGTTGCTGGGGAGATGCTCTGAAGGGTGTATTCTCCCTCAGTCTGCCCAGGTGTCCAGCAGGCGGGGCTCTCCCCATCTCTGATGCAGGAAAAGGATGCCCAGAAGGGGGATGCAGTGGGCTTGGTCATAGGACATGACCAGGGACTGTGTCACCTCAAAGACCTTTACTTATTGTACTACATCAGTCAAATCCAGTTAATCTAGATGTACATACAGGGTTTAAGGAGTAAAAATGATGTAGTGCAGAGAATAACTTTTATTTCTTTTCACCAGAAAGATTTCTTTCTGGGAAAGGGTGAGCTAAGAAAATGTGAACATAAATTAACCAAAAAAAAAAATATCATACTCCTTTCTTCACAATTCAATGGATTTAAAAAATCTATTCTGGCATATCTCACTCAATGGCGGCCTATTAATCTAGTGCAGAGTCCACAGGAAGAGCAGTCACTGCCTCTGATTTAAAACCATTTGTCTCAAACAGGAGGACTGAGACTCCACACAATTCAGTTTCCATTAGAAGCGTTTGAAAACTCAAAAGTCATGGAGAACTTAGACATTAGTGTTTGAATATTCTACATGTTCTGCAGAAGGGAAGCCATCCCTACACACTGTCTTTTTTTTTTTTTTGGTCTTTTTGAGACACGGTCTTACTATGAAATTCAGGCTGTCCTCAAGCTTACTTTGCAGTCCAGGCTGATCTTGAACTGGCCACGATCCTCCTGCCTCAGCCTCCTGAGTGCTGGGAATATAGGCGAGAGGCACCATGCTCAGACCCACATGTTTTCAATTACACAATGTTGCCTTGGAAAATATATCTCAGTGACATCCGACAGTTTGGTGGCCTGCAGTTGAAATCAGCCTTATAACATTGTTCCTACCAGACATGAATTCTTCACATAATATATCTCAAATCATTAGAAGAGTTAATGTTGTTCATTCCCTTTCTCCTGCTAATTCAATCAACAAAAGTTAATCAGACACCTGTGACAGGCAAGGCATGGTATCACTTAGATACAGGAGCAAGGAAGACAGATAAAACACTGCTCTTTTTCTGAAGCTCATAATTCAGTAGCACAGGATTATGATGGGAGGAAAATGGGAGAATTTAATGCACTAGGCTGCTTTATCCATCCTGTCATTAAATTCTTAAAATAACCCTGCAAGATAAGTATATAAAGAAAACCCCAGTTGACAGTCAACAATGACTTCTTTTGAAGACAGAATGGAACCATGCCTATTTGGCTGGTGGGAACAAGGTGCTAAGGGGAGAGATTTATTCTAGTCAGATTTGTGATGCCAGGGAGCTGTCATCAGAAACCACACTGTCCAAGTTCAAGAGATTATGGATATCAAAGAAGGAGAGGCCTGGCATGAGTGAATGCTCAGAATAAGATGATGCAGGGGCAGTTAATTAAGATCCAGGTGCAGTAAGTGGTAAGGACACAAGGTCATAAGGGGTTGCAGGGAAGAGTGATCCCCCATTGATAATGCCCAGTCTGACCCCTGCGGGAGACCCCTCTGAGGTCTCTCAGGGCCATGTCTTTGAGATGCCAAGGTTACTGAGAGCTCATGAGAGCTCTGAGGCTTGTTGGGGAGCACTGGCTACAGGGGGAGCTGATGGGGAGGAAGAAGCAGGGATGAGCTCCTCAACCCTCTGTGGTAGCACAGCCTTTGAGGATGATGGGTTCTTGAAATGTGAAACACAAAATTATCCTAAAACACAGCACTTCCATTCTTAGGTATGTGCCCCAAAGAGCTGAAAGCAGGGACTCAAGCAACTACATGGAGCCACACGTCCACAGCAGCACTACTCACAGCCACCGAACGGTGGACAGACATGGTCTAAATGTCCATCAGAGGAGGAATGGTTACACACGCATCCAGCACCATCACCCACAGAGGGGGATGAAGCGCCAACATCACACTAAAAAAAAGAATGTGCACGTTATGATTTTATTGATATGGACTCCAAGAATAGGTAAATCCAAAGAGAGGATTTAGGAGGAGGAGAAGAGAAAGAGGGCAGGGAGGGGAGGGAGAGGGAGAGAGAGGAGAATAAGGAGAGGGAGGAGAAGGAGAAAAAGGGGAGGGAGAGAGAGAGAGAAAGAGAGAGACAGAGACAGAGAGACAGAGACCATATGTTGGCAGCAGCTGGAGGAAGGTGAAATAGGGAATGATAACTTAACGGGTGTGGGGTCTCTCTTAATGGGAAAGTTTCAGAACTAGATAGTGGTGATGGCTGTAAAGATTGTGACTGTACTAAAAGATGCTCAACTAGTCTCTTAAAATTGTTAATGGTTAATTTTGCTATATTTACTTCAATAAAAAATAAAAATAAAAAAGGGCTTTATGGAGTTGGCCTCTGCTTTTATAGAAGCAGAGAGAGGACTGAGAAGGGTATATAGAGTAAACACTTCTGGTCATACAGGTCTGTGACCTTGGACAAGTTCTACCGCTGCCCTTGTTCGTCTCAGAAATCCAAGACACACATCTTTCCCAGGTTTCCTGGGAACGTTTCCTCATGGGGGAGCTGGGGGTGCTGGACCAGATTGCTTTGCAGGCCCTTCTGAAGCACCTGTCAAGTGTGCTGAGAACTGGCAACATGTTACGGATGCCTCCTCCTGTCCAGTGGTGGCATTTGTGTCTTCCTGTTTGTTCCACCAGGCCCTGTGCAACTTACTCCATCTTGAATTTGTACATCTGGAATAAAGGGGATATGGGTGGCCAGCAGGAGATGTGGTTTTTGGGCATTGCTTTCAGAGCACTGTGGCCAAGAAAAGCCTGGAGAAATCTCAGAATCTGAAAGAAAAGCAGGCATCCATGGTGGTAAGCACTTTTGACCTCTAAAACCCTAGCTCTCTTTCCATGCCTCATTTCTCAACATGGGACCTCTCTCTGCAATTCGTCTTCACATTTTTGTGAAGTAAACTTTATTTTTTTAAAAATAAATTTGCTTTCTAAACTTCACGGTATAGGCAGAGGTGGTGGCACATATCTGTAATCCCAGCACTTGGGAGGTAGAGACAGGAAGATTGCTGTGAGTTCAAGGTCAGCCTGAACTACAGAGTGAGACCCTGTCACAAAATAAACCTAAGCAAACAGAACAACCCCCTCAAACTCAAAACAAAACCACTCCAAAAAGCCAACTTAACAGTACTTTCCTAAAACTCTTGCTAAATGCTGACCCCTCTTACTTTTATTTGTTGCAATAAGGATGCCTGGGAAAAGAATATAAAACCCAAACTGGACTTTCAGTTGCAAGTAGGACACTGCTGACTACCCACAGCCTGGGCCTCAGGCCAGGCCCACAGGACATAGCAGATACGGGACAGATGTTAAAGGCAGACTGGCCTCAACTGGAGACTCTTTCCAAGACATGACCAGAACCAAAAGAAAAACTGAAGTCAGTTAATACATCACACAGAGTAAGGATGATCAATGGACATGACTAGCAAGGGTCATTTTTGTTCCAGGCATCTGGTGGGTCTATAATAAATTCAATTTCTCACTATGTGTCTCTAACAAGACAAATTGGGAACCTGGTCTAACCAGATAGTGAGCTCTTCAGTTGCCTCCACCTCTCCCTGTTCCTTTCTCTTTAATTAAAATGCTAATTAGTTCTCTCTGCTTCCTTTTATCTGCCCTGTAGGTTGGGAGACAGAGGTGGGGTGGGAGGCCCGAGAGGCGGAGCTCAGTGTTTAAATCAACAGAGAGGAATTCAGGTGAAAGGGGAAGAAAAGCCTTCCAATGTACACCGGAGGAAGGGTAACCCCAGCAAAGGTATCTGCTGCCTGCCTTTTATTGCTTCTGTACTACACGCAAGGCTTCTCCCATGTGCGAGTTCAGTCTCTTGCAGGATCCATCCTGGCTGCCAGGCTCAGCAACTTAACAGGGTCTGAGAGCTCACAGACCAAGGGTCTGCAGCCCTGGCCACCCTGACCACTGCCCCTTCCCAGTTTACACCTGTGCCAGCCCCGCCCCCCACCCCCAGACCAACAAAACCCGTGTCTTAAAGGTCTGACTTGGGCATTGGGGTGGCTTTGGAGGTAAATAGAGAACTACTCTTAACGACCATAGGGGGTGGTGGTATACCTGGCCATGACCAACAAGTCTGCATGACTGACCCACAAGTTCCTGGAAATGGGGGTTTCCAACTTTGAAAACCAAATGTCTCAGATATGTGGGGAGGGAGATTATGATATCTACTTGGAGAGGTGGTATCCAGAGTGCTGGATATCAAACCAACTTCATTCTTCTTCTGTTCCATTGTTTCCATCTAGCACCTTCCAAATCCTTACATCCTTCAAAAGGATCACTCCCTCAGCCTAGCCACCCTTGACTTTTTCATCTACCTGCTGTGTGACTTTGGGCATGTTAAAGAACTTCTCTGTGACTGTTTCCTCCTCTATAAAATGGAGATAATAACAAATAACCTGCTTTACAGACTAGAGGATGAAGTGAGACCTGGGATTTGGGTTTCTCTTGTATTCCCAGCCCCAGAACTATGCTTGGCTGTGAACAATCATTGAAGAAACAGTGACAAAGGTTTGACAAATGTCTTATGAGGATGGCGTCTGACTTGTGTTTCTACTGTGCTAATTCTGTGAGCATGAAATCTTTGCATGCACCATTGGTTAGAAAAGGACTCCAGACCTCTCTGGGGCCCGGAGGATGCTATCTGTTTTCCCCTATCTAGGCCTGAGACAAAGTACTGGCAGGGTCTCAGGACATTCCTTTCTCGTGGGCAGCTCCAGCCGCCAGCTTTTGTGCGGACTCAGTGGAACACAATGACATACTCAGCCAAGTGCACCTCCATTGTCAAGGCCAGGAGTTGCCTTGGCAACCAATAAAGCCGGAGCCCTTGGCCTTTGCAGATGGCTAACAGAGGCCCATTCACGCCACTGTGACAGATGGCTTTGGGACAGGGGCTTTATCTCAGATCTGGCTTTCTTCCAACCAGATCCAATAGCCTCTCCTGGCTTTCTCCACAGCACTGGTCTCAGCTCACCCTCCCTGCACACAGGATGACTTCTCAGATCTTTTTTTTGGTGGTGGTGGGGTTCACACAGTCATCAGTGACTTGTACAAGGAGAGAGAACTCTGTCCCTGGAAATGGATATGTGCGGACACATAAAAAACACTGAAAGATATAGCTGAGAAAGTAACAGGACCCAGAAATTGGGCCCAAACTACAGCCAGACAATAAATAACCTGGTGACTCTTGGCAAACTGTCTTTCTACACAGGGTCTTAGTTTCCTCATCTGTAAGATGGGAAGAATGAAAAGTACCAGCGAAATTATGAGGCACTCAATTTGGGAAGGGCCAACTGGACATGTGCACTGCAGGACATTTCTCAGTTTTCAAGGGCTATTTGGCCTCAGGGGAAGGCACTTTCGCAAAAGCTCATAGGCCCGGGAAGGTTGGTTTGCACATGCAGTGGCCTTGTGATGAGCAAGAATTTCCAGGCTCCATAGAAAGAAGTCGGATTGCCTCAGCCTCTCTCATCCTCATGACCCTGTCTCCTAGTTTTCCTGGCCCAGACCTCCATCGGCAAGATTCACATGAACCAAAATCAGGTGTTCGGCTAGCATTAGCATATTGTTACGTGTGGGCAGGTAGTTACCCAGCCTGCTCAAACAGCAAAGAGAAAACAGATCAGGTGAGGCATCAAATGTAAGCCTTCGGAATGTGAGAGACACAGAGCCTTTGTGCCAGGCTAGGACATATGCAGGAGGAAAGACCCACAGATGAATGATCTAGTTTTGGATTTTGTACCCTACAAAGAAGCAGTGAAGGGATACAGACTGGATTAGGAAGGATGCTTATACTAATGGTAAAGAAGCTTCCCTGGCCAAAGTCACAGAAGGTTCTGCTTCAGTTCCTTAAAAAACATTCACAGAGCACCTATACTGAATACTAGCAAGCCCAGGGTAAGAAAGGACAGATCCTGATCTGTTCTCTGGGCCTTGTGTTCAGTGGAGAGGATCACAAAGAGGGTCAACGTGATTGGAGCAGACGCGGTTCTCATCCAGAGGAAGGACACCAAGAACTGCTAGGTACGCAAATATCACAAATATGGAAACATACAACAAAGGAAACACTGATTTCCTTCAAGGACTGCATGGCTTGTGACTTGGATATGCTTTGTTAGTGCCTGGAGTCATAATCTCTGCCCAACAGTACTTCCACATACCCCTAGGAATACCTTTTTTTATGGTGTTGGGGATGGAACCATCCAGTCTAATCCTAGAAGACAGACACTCCTATTCCTATTTTTCAGATAAAGAGATAGGCTCAGAGAGATTTTGCTGCTCACACAAGATCGCACAGCTGGAAATAGAGGAGCTGGCATAGAATCAAGGATGTGTGAGTCTGAAAGCATGAGCTGGGTATAATACCAGGTTGGCAAATCCAGTCCTCACCCAAAAACATCACCAGACAACTCAGACCAGCAAGGTCTGAGAGGTGGCAGGACCTGCAGTGTGTGGTGCTGGAATTCAAGGTGTGTGATTACTAACTCAGTCTACTGACTGGTTTGGCATAGTTCTGGCTAGCATTAAGGGTGGGAGTGCTACATGCCCTAGGACAGGTAGCCTTCATAAAAGGTAAGGGACAGAAACAAGGCTAATGTGTTCTCAATTGCCTGCTTGCCACGGACTTTTTCCTATGTGATTCCCTTTGGCAATGACACCCTGCCTTGGAGCCAGCTGACTATGGACTGAAACCTCTACAAACTGAGCCAAATAAACCTTTCCTCCTTTTACTTTTGGTGTTGAGTATTTTGTCTCAGCAACAAGCAAAGTAACTAAGGCTGGTCCTATGCAATGATTTGGACCTTCCCCCAAGTGGACAACGACTCTGTGCTGGGCTGTAGTCATGAAAAGGAGGCTTAGGCAGACCTATGGTCACCAGTGCTGCAGTGCTTGGCTGCATGCAGAGTTCACAGCCTGCTAAGACCGGTGCAGCCTCGGAACAGAATAAGACCCATGCTGCCACAGCCCGTCTGCTGTGGAGGCCTTTCCATCACCTGAGGCTATTGCAGGTATCTGGAAGGCATGAGGGCTGGAATAGAAGTTCATTCCCTGGGGCCAGAGGGAATCTAGAGGCTCTGCCCGTGCACACTTGCCTGGAGACACAGGTTGTAGAGTTTCACATTGGTGGGCCCAGCACTGAGTTCCCATGCAAAGTTAGACGTTTCCCATCGTGTCCTAACCGCAGCGGATGGAGTCTTTCTTCATGCTGTGCTGATCTTCGGGAAGAGTAATAGAGGTCATTCCCTACCTGTCAGGTCCCAAGACTTAGTCCAAAGGCACTTTCCTGCAGGTTGGGACAATGGGACTCCAATCAGCATTGGGTTTCACCATGGTGGGACAGTCACTGGGTACTAAGTCTAACACTTGGACTTAATTCCCTCTTCTTCCTGCCCCAAGTTGGAGGGCCTTCTTTCCATGCTGTGTTGCTTAGAGCTGAGAAGGGGTGACATGAGTGATCTCTCCTGCTTTCCTTCTTCAATGCATCTATTCTTATTACTATGTTAAAGCCAGATGCTATGGTCGCTGGCTTGGTTTCCTTAGCTAATGAGAAGGTAATTTCATGTGTGAGTAGTGTTTTTGTATGTGTGTGTATGGGGATGATTGCTGGAGAATCTTATTCTTCTGGCATATCAGTCTGCTTCTCTTCACCCCTTTGCTTCTGGTGTGGCCATCAGGGCAGTCAATCAAATGTCACTGGCCAAACATTCAGGCCTTCTGGATGGTACTCGTGTACTGATTTATAAGATTTTCATGCCTGGATCTGCCTCCCCATCTGGTGGTTTATTTTTATGAGACATAAAACTCAATCCATCCACTTAGAGAGTGCTTGGAGCCTTCCCGTATGATGCCAGAGGGCAGATGGCCAGAGCTGCTAAGTGTGTGACCCACAGGCCTTGTAACCTGTTTAGCTCTGGCTGGTTTAGTGAAAGGAGTGGAGCCTGAAAGGGGAAAAGACACCAAAACAAGCGCTGGGACATGAAGTTGTATCTGCGGAAGATGGTTGGGCACAGGATGCTTCTGACATCCATGCCCAAGGTCAGAAAAGGCTGCCTTTGCCCTGCTCCCTTACAAATGCCTCTCTCATGCTGTGTCCACACAGAGCTAGACACCCAGAATAGAGGAAATCAGGACAGAATTTATGCTGGGTGGCATCTTCTGTGGGAAGGAGTCAACTCAGCAATGTGTCCCAACCCACCCCAGTTCCTTGGCTCTCAGCAGGAAGCTTTCTCCACCTTCACTTTGAGAAAGATGTCCCCATCTTAAGACTTATGGATATTTTTATGAGAAAACAAGCAAATCTCTAAAATGAGCTATATACAAAATCCTTAGCCATCTACCAGGTGGACAGAAGAAAGCTGCAGGTCCGCCTTGAGGGCCTTCGTTAAATCACTTTATTGTTTTGTACAGCAACACTATCATAGCTATTCTCTTTCTTGGACATCTTTTGGCTCCCAGATACTCCTGGGATAAAGCCCAGGTCTTGGCCGGTCACATAGTACCCTCTACTCTCTCAGCTTCATCTCCTGCCTGAACAGCATATACTTTGCCTTTTTCTTGCTCATGTGATCTGCTTAAATATCCTTTCTGACCCTATACCTGATGATTTTCTTTGTACTTTTTCCTGGAGAACCTCTAGTTACCTTCCCCAGGAAGCCTTCCTAGCTTTCAATTCAGAGCTAGATATGACTCATTTATATTTCTCTAGTAAGCTATTATTTTAATTTTTTGCTACAAAAATTTTCTTACACATACGGTTGTTGAATGGCCTTGGATATGTCCACCAACTAGTTTCAATAATTATTAATATTTGGCACATTTAGGTTGTCTACGACTTTATACACATGTCCTTTCATGGTTTGCCTATAATGTGTTCTCATCTCTACCTCTCCCTATAGCCTGGGAACTCCATTCATTCATTCATTGGTTCATTTATTCATTCATTGTTAGGCACCTGCACTTCTTGACCACCTACTGCCTGAAGATATAACACTAAATCCTAAGGACACGGGTAGAGTGGTAGATAGCAAAACCCCCATATTCCATTCTGTTCCACTCCTTTCTGTTCTATTCCATTTCTTTTATTCTGTTCCAGATCATAAATAAGTAAACATGTAAGATAATTCCACAATAGGCATGTGACAGTGAGGGACTGATCCATCTCAGCACCCTTGCCATCTAGCACCATGTCACATTCAAAAGAAGGCTCAAAAAATATCAGTCCACAGAACTGAAGGGCTCAGACCACAGTTTCACCCCAGTAATCTTGGTGCTGTGGTCATTGTGGCAGGCAGGAGTCTTTTCCTTTCCAGTCCCTTGGAGGGGGTCAAGATGACTGCTGGTGATCCACCCCTCTGCCTGCCTGCACAGGATGGCTGACACCACTCCCTTCCACACTCTGCTCTCAGGGTGGCTTGTGAATGTGTGAACATCTGGCCAGGGGTGAATTTAGGAACACTTGGTATCTGGATACTTCCTTGATAGTTCTAAGGAGCTATAGTGTCAAGGAAGGAAAAAAAAATCAAACATCATACAAGTGCTGGTTTTCAGCCCTCTGGGGGAGATGCTAACAAACTTGTGCATTTATACAACTCCTATTGAACATGTGTGTGCTTTCTTGGAGGTGTTCCTAGGACACCCGGGGTGGCTTTCAATCCTGGAGGCTGAATAGAAGTTCTGGGGAGAAGTTGTACCATGGGATGAGGGAGGGAGGTGCTCAGCTTGGGTGCATGGTGTAGCCCTTTCAGAAGTGCCCAGAGGTAGGGGCTGGCTCAGGAAACCCTGAGGCCAGCTCTGGAAAGCACATGGCCGACCTGGGTGTGGTGGTACATCTCTGTAATCCCAGCACTCTGGGAAGCGGAGGCAGAGGATTACAAATTAGAGCCTACTCTGAGCAACCTCTGTTTCAAAATAAAAATAGTTTTTCAAAAAAGGGCTAGAGATGGAGCTCAGCACAGAGGTCTTGGGTTCACTCCCCAGTACAGCACGATAAGGGAGGAAGGAAGGAAAGAAGGAAGGAAGGAAGGAAGGAAGGAGGGAGGAAGGAGGGAGGAAGGAGGGAGGAAGGAAGGAAGGAAGGAGGGAGGAAGGAAGGAAGGGCATGTATGCCTAGAGGGCATTTATTGCTCCAGCCTACGTTCCCAGGAACCGTTAGAATGGTGCTTGATAACAGTAAGTGCTCAAACAAATACTTGTTTGATTCCATAGTGCAGTTCTAGCCCTACATTCTGTTAATCGCAGAAATCAGAACTGAAGTGCTGTCTTTAAATCGTGCCCATCAGATTAGCATGGTGATTTGCATCCTTTTTATCATTATCACTTCTCTCTGGATTCTTTTTTATTCAAATTCTCCCATGAACTTTTAATTCCACAATACACTTCCTGTATGTTGGTCCATGTATTGTATATCACTTGATACACAAAGAGTATGACTTCTGTGCTTCCCCATAAGTCAGTGATCCCCCTGCAAACAGAGGGATTAAGAGTTCATTTGCCAGTGGCTACCTCAGCTATCTGCTCAGTTTCATCTTGTTCCATCCTTGCAATAGTCTTATATGGTAGGTATCACCAGCCTTATTGCATGGATGAGATGAGGTTCGGAGAGGGTAAATGACTTCTCCTATGTCACTCGGCTTGTCAGTGGAAGAGACAGGCTTAACGTCTGGTCTTGGAGACTCTAAAGCTAGCACTGTTCTGCTTCTCTGCACAGAGGTTAAGTAACATGCCTGAGGTCTACTCCTTGGAAGGAGGTGGTTGGGGACTTTTAAGTCCTAAATTAGCTCTGATTCCAGCTTCAGTATTCTTTCCATTAATGGTGCCGCCTGGCAAGCATTTTTAATCCACTGGACACACCCTCTGCATGTACAAATAAATCAGTGTTTCAGAGCATCTCAAGAAGGCAAGGAAGTCAGGCGTGGGGATGCACTCGTGACCTCAGCACTTTGGGAAGCTGATGGAGAAGGACTGAAAGTTCAGGCCCTGGCTGAGCAACTTAGCAGGACTCTCCATCTCCAAATAAACACTTTCAAAAAGGGCTGGGGTTGTGTCAAAGCTCTGGGTTCAATCTCCAGTTCTGCAAAAGGAAAGAAGGGGAAACATGGCACCAGGGAGAGGAGCCTGGGTGGGTTGTTTGGGAAGCTCAGGACAGACCAGAACACTGGGACAGGAGTGCAACTAATGTCAATTGGAAACTGTCCCACCAGGTTGCTCCTTGCTGGCCTGGCTGGGGTCATGACAAAGTCACACAGACTTTGGCCTAAGGCAGGGCTGCCCAACAGAAATAATGCAAGCCCCACTGTAATTTTACATTAGAAAAGTAAAAACCAGCCACAATCAATTATAATAATGTGTGTGATTCAACCTAATGATTTTAACAATAGAATAATTTCAACACATAATAAAATGATATATTGCATTCTTCTCATACTAAATGTTCAAGATCATACAGCACATCTCTGTTAGAACCCACCCTATCCCACAGGTCTACCCACCACAATGAGTGGCTACTGCACCGGAACAGGCAAAATGATATATCGTGTTGGGGTTGGCACATGGTCAGTGGAACACTCTGTGTGATCTGCTGGGTTGCATGGGCTGCCTGGATCCATCGAAGCAATACTGCGGCAACAAACAGCTCCACCTAAGAGGGCCCAGAGTACGGAGAGTACAAGAGGACTGGCTGCAAGATTGGTGGCACCCAGTATGAAAAGTGGATACACCAGGTCCCTTGCCCAAGATGACTAAGACCACATTTTGGGAGGTGAGGTAAGAGGATTGTAAGTTTGCGTTCAGCCTGGACTACATTATGAGTTCAAGCCTGGCCTAGACTACATAATGAGACTCTGTCCCAAGCAAGCAAACAACCAAACAAACAACAAGACAGCAAGCAAACCAACAAAGAGTTTCAAGTCAGTGACAGTGGACCAATAAACCAAATTTGAGGTTTTTCTGAACTTGGGGTCCTGTGTGATCACCCAGTTTGCAAACCCATGAAGCTGCCCTTAGGGACAGAAGATTCACTAGATTTACCCATCACTGGCCAAGCAGGGGCGCTGTGGTTATAACAACAGCAGTAAATATAATAACAGCAGCAAAGCCATAGCAGGAACAACACAGTTTATAGGCACTTACTTTGGACCAAACTCTGTTCTTAATTCTTTACCTAAAAAGTACCATGCTTAAATTTTCAAGAACTCTTCAAAGTTGACACCGTTTTTATCCACTCTTACAAAAGAGAGAGAGAGAAAGAAAGAGAATAGGAAGAAAGAGAGAGAGAGTGACAGAGAGAGACAGGAGAGAGAGAGAGAGAGAGAGAGAGAGAGAGAGAGAGAGAGAGAGAGAGAGAGGGCTGATGTCACATAGCTAATAGGTTGCTATACCAGGAAACAAACCCAGACCATCTCTGCACCCAGTGCTCTTCTACAAGGCAGCAAAGAGCCAAAGTCAGGGACACTCAGACTTGAGTGCTTCTCCTGGCAGTGGAAGGCTGTTCATTTTAATAATTTCTCAATAACAGACGTGGAGGTAAACAATGAATTTTGCCTTGGGCTTGAGTCTGGCTCTACCTCTTTGTTCTCTCAACTGGAAAATGGGTGTTAGAGGCTCTCCTGGCTGTGCAGAGCAGGAAAGGAAACAAAGTGCGTACAAGGACAAAGAGCACTCTGCGCATGCCCGTAGGAGGCACTCAAGCCTACAGAAAGTCCCCAGCACGGTTCAGCAACCACTGCCATCCCAGAACCACCAGGTAACACATTTGCAAGTACTCACGTTTTCTGTCTGTCTGTCTGTCCCCTGCACTATTTGAGAGTTAGGCAGAGCCACTGCAATGTTTCATTCCAGCACCATGTAAGACTAAGCAAATTTTCCTACATAACCTCAGCACCAATCATCTGAGATACAAAGTAGTTCACTTTTATGAAATGTATCATTATGAAACACTGCTAGAGCCAGCTTGGTGGCACATAATGGGGAGGCTGAGTTAGGAGGATCCAGAGCTCAAGACCAGTCTGAGCTACCTAGTGACTCAGGGAAAAAAAAAAGCCAAGCAAACAAAGACACTACTATTTAGTGTATAGCCTATATTCAAATGTCTTCACTTGCTCCCAAAATGATTTTGGTTGTTAATTTGTGTGTATCTGTGTCCCGGCCCATGCAGGCTTTTGACCCAGTATCGCACACTGCACTTGAGTCTCTGGCTCTTACAAACTTGCTTAACCCTGAACCATTTCTCAGCCACTTGTCTTTGAGGACATTAACATTTTAAGAATCTAGGCCAGCGTCTTCACATGTATTTTGTCCTTAATACTTCCCTTGAAGTTCTTGGAAATAAGTGGAGGTTCATGGGTAAATGTGGGGAAAGAGGTCTGCAGGATGCACAGTGCGGGAGGTCCGTGATGATTGGGGCAGTAGAAGAGGGTGTGTGGCAATTAGTGTATTCTTAGAAGCAATACGGGTGTTTAAAGAAGGCTAGACCTCAGCCAGGTGTGGTGGCATATGCTTGTAATTCCAGCACTCTGGGATATCAAGGCAGGAGGATTAAGAGTTTGAGCTCAGATTGGGCAATTTAGAGGGTGTGATCCTGTTTATTTCTTTAAGGCCTGGTGATATAGCTTAGTATGTAGGTCCTGGGTTTAATCCCCATAACCCACCCCCAAGATGGACCTCTGATAGGTCCACCTATCAGACAGACAGAGGCCAGGGCAGGAGAAGTAAGATGGCATTCTGGAGGGAAGGCAAGTGGCAGCAATGCCCCTTAGTGTGGCTGCTCCCACTGGATTGGGCTGGTTCTGTAAGAGATGGTTCCTGAGTCCAGTACCCATGCAGGCTCTGCTCTCTGCCCCAGGGTGTCTGGGGCAGTGCCCATGCCAGTCAGCATTCACCCACAGTGACTGGCTGCCAGTCCCCAGCATCCAGGGGCAGACGGAACACAATGGATTTCTTTCCAGGGGTGACCTGTTTGCCAGCTTGCACATACCACCAGCAGGATCTAAGAGGACAAGCTGCCAGGATACCCACATCTTGTCCGGCAAATGAAATTTTGTTTTCTAAGATTGTTTTCTTCTGATTGTCTTTTGGAGTATGGGTTGCTTCTGTGAAAAAACTCAAAATGAACTTCTAATGGACCGCAAGATTTGGGGAAGCTGCTCTCCAGAGCTGCCTCCGACTCATTCTTGGCAACGGCCTACCAGGTTGTCAATTGAGATTCTCCTGCAAACTCCTGAAATGCCCGCGGACAACCCCTCCTGCCCCCAGTTTCAAGGAGAAAGGGATGTGTGTGCAGTTTCAACCCTGAGAATGAAAGGGAAGGATTTATTTTGGGGCTTGAGTAAAAATGCCTTTTCAAGGTGACCCTCACTTCATTTCTGGGGGCCAGGAAGGTATAGATAGCATTTCTATAAGTCCTCTGGTAAAAGCAAATTCCTTTATACATCATTTTTATATCCATCTTTATTTTGTTCCCATCTTAGAGGGGCTCAGCCTGCTGGGCTCTCTGCACAGCATCCTTGAAATACATGGCTTGCATGACTGCGTGCCCTCTATGCAAAAATCCATGCATAAGTGCGCTTGCACAAAGTACTTGGTCATATGCATACACACATAGTTGCACACACCAATATCACACTGAGACACACCTCCCTATACCAGCGGACAGACACATACATGTAAGCACACGTGCACACACACACACACACACACACACACGGGCGTACACTCACGTGCCTGTAGCCAGGGTCCTGCAGCCAGCCCAGCTCTCCTGCTTAACACGCGTCCTCTATGCCATCCTGCAGAGCCCCGGGGATGCAGCTGGCTGGGCTCATCCTCAAAAGTGCTGCCGGGCACCGGTTCCTACCTCAAAAGGCTGGTACTGACTTCCAGGCAGCCCCCAGAACATGGGCTCAGGTATAGGAGGGAAAATGAGGCCCCTCACAAGCAAAGCAGGTTTGGGGAAAGCCTGGGGCTCAGCTGGTGCTCAGCAAGTTAGTGGGAGAAAGGGGTGGAGAGGCACGGTGGAGGAGGGGGCAGAGAGCGAGAGAGTGAAGATGGCTTCACAGAGAGGGCTTTCCATAGGAAATGGAAAGATACATACAGAAACAAAGAGAAACAGGCCACAAAAGGAGGCAAAAGAGGGAAAACAGAACACAGTTTAAATTAAAAAAAAAAAAAGATATTTTAAGCCCAGTTGGGCTTAAACCACAATGATAGGTCACATGAGCTTAGACCTCCTGGACAGACTTTGCCCCACCCTCTCCGCTTCCAGGGGTCTCCTCCTAGATTCTCCTTTAACAGATTTAGGAAGCCCTGGAGGAACACGCAGCAGCAAGCCTGAACGGTTTCCTCAGGACTTGTGGCAGCTGCTCAGCAGCCCCAGCCTCAGCCAGGAAGGGGCTCTGAAGGACGCCAAGACCTCCGGGGCAAAGGGATTGCTCTTGTTCTAAGATCCCCCTTAGCCCCCTTTCAGGGGGTAGGAAGTGACCTGGGGGACCAATTATTCCCCTACTTACAGCCTAAGCTTGGGGCCAATGCCTGTGCTGGAGGACCCCAGAAGAGGAAGTGGAAATGATCACCGGATGGAGGGGAGGGGATGGCACAGAGCTTTTGGCCACATGCTGCTCATCAGTTGCCATGACGACAACAAAAGGGGTGGAGGCATCCAGACTGGAGTCTGCAGGAGAGATGTGCTGGTTCTAAATCACGGCTGTGACAGTGCTTCAGTTGAGCCATTACCCTGTTGCCTGGGCAACCAATGAGATCAAATCGCAGAGGAAATCTATAATTATTACAAGCCAGATACTGGCATACTCAGCTCAGTAATTGGCACATTAGGGCTGTTCAACCTGAACTCTGGCAGGGGGAAACATTGACCCCTGGCCCCCAAATCTGGGGAGGATAGTCCAAAGGAGACTCTTCAGGTGTGCCTGTTGATGTTACAGACTGGGAACCTGGAATGATCACCTGACCAAGTCAGAGATAAATATTAGTTGGGACCACACAAAATTGCCCATAATCACCACTGAAAATATCCCACATGAATTTCTTATGAAAATTTCTGCTGTATAATAAAGCTGAAAGAATTTTACTGTGAATGCGTATATACCTACCACACAGCTTTTACCACCATTATTATTATACTTACTTTACTGCATATTCACCTCCGCTTTTTCACCCATTAAGAATCCTCTCTACTTCTGATACATTTCAAAGTAAGCTGCAGACATTAGTATTCTTCCCCTAAAATACTGTAGCCTGCATGAAATCAAAGATTTTTATCATTTTTAAATAAAAACAAAATGGAAATTTTATACGGTTTAATATAAATAGAATAAAATCTAGTTTTCAGTATGTGATACTGAATGCACTCTCTGTGCATTCATCCATCCATCTTTTTCTGCTTCCACTCACCCATCCATCTTCCCATTTATTTATTTAATTTATTTACTTTTGCGGTACCAGGGATCGAACACATGACCTCCCACTTGCCAGGCAGGCACTTATGCCACTGAGCTAAATCCCCAGCCCTTATTTATTTTTCTATCCACCTACCAATTCACAAATCTTTCCATCCATTCATCCACCCATCCACTCACCCATTTCTGCAAGAGCTCATGCATACTCATGGTTTCCACAAATGATTCAAGGTCCCCCAATTTTTCTCTCTGGTCCAGGAGATACTTACTTCTATCAGGATTTCTGAATATCAAGCTCAATATGTTCCAAGCTAAAGTCACTGTCTTTCTTTTACTACCACTATTGCCCATTTTAGTTCAGCTTCTCAGGAAACACAACCACTGTGTGCCCAAGTGTTCACACCAGAAGCTGGGGGAATCCTTGATTCTTCCTTTCCCTCCTTTTCACTCCCCACCATGGCCTGGGATTTACCTCCACACTAGCTCTGGGTTCCATCCTCTCTTCTCTTCTACCAGTTCAGGTACCCCTCATCTCTTCCCTGGACAGCTCCCCTAGTCTCTTGACTGGTTTCTCAGCTCCCTTCCCACCCTCTCTCTCTCCACACTGACTTCTTATCATGAGATACCTGGTCATGTTGATGGCATGGTGGAACTTCACAATGCCACTTCATACATTGCTGGTGGGAAGGCTAAATTGATACATGTATCTTAGAGAGCAATTTATTCAAATCTATAAAATTCCTATGGACAAACCATTTTTCTCCAGCATAATTTTACTTGAAGGAATAGCCAATATCCATAAATAGGAACTGGCTTAATTAGTACTGGTCCATTTTTCATATAGAATAATGCACACTAATAAATATAAAGAATGAGCACTTTGTAAGCAACGGTTGAATAACATGGCAAAATTTTAAACTAAAACATTTATTACAGTAAAAGACACACTAGCATTGTGGCTGCTTGATGTCTTCAATCAATTCAAAACATTAACCTTTCGTTGTCATTTTGACTTTGGGGAAGATCCAGAAGTTGCACAGTGTAAGGGCCAATGAATGTTTTCAGAAGCCTGCCTTCCTACTGGACTGCACTTAATGGCAACATTCAAAGCCACTTGCAAAAGACTTCCAGAACTGCTTCAGAAGGTGGTAAGAATGATGGGACAAATATATTTAAATTGAAGGGAATCATTCTGAGGCGGTTAATGGCAATGTTTCTTTTATTGTAATACATTTTAAAAATTTAAAAATCTACCATATATTTTGAGGACTGATGTGGGAAGGTCTGTAATATATTAATTTAAAGCAAATTGCAAATGTGGAATGAAATGTCTCCCACAACCTTAGCTTCTTATACTCAGGTATTACATTGGTTTGGAATGTAAGAAGGTGCTAATGTGTCCAGGGGAGATGGCTTTATGAGCTACCTCTTCATGGTCACAGAAGGCAACATGAGCTTTGCACCAGATTGGGGAAAAGAGAGTGTTGAAGCTCAGGAATCCTCGTCCTGTCCTTCAGGTCTTCTTGGTGCATGTGAGAGAGGGTAACATCATTCTGGTAGCTCCGTCAGGAAAAGTTGGCCCTGTAGGTTGCTGGGTCGTCCTAAATGCCTGTGTTTTCTCTTGTTCTGAGACCACTGTGGAAACCAGAAATGACACAGAAATGCACCTCGAAGCCTTGGAAAGAGTCAAGGGCTGACAGAAGGTCTGCTGTTCGTTCCTACCAGGGCTTGTGGAGCTCTTGAGCCTATTTCCTCAGCCCTAGGAAGCTGCCCATTCTTCCTAAAGTGTTCCAAAGTTCAAATCCAGTGAAAACAGTATGCAAAAGTCTATCTTGCTAAACAAATCAGAATTATTGGTATTTATTTTATCTCCAAGATCTGTTTAGCTCACTTCTGAATACAAAATGATCCCATCACAAGTAACAAGAGCTATAACCTCCCTTTGTTTCAGTAGTATTTTATGCTTAGGATTGAGCACTTTATGTATCTGATATTATCTAAGCCCTAAAACAACTCTTTGGTGGCAGAAGTCTCTGCTCCTCCCTTTTACAGATACTAGTGGAGGTATAACAAGGTTAACAAGGTTAAACGACTCCTTTGATAACATGCAGGAAGTGGCACTACCCGGATCAGACCCCCGGTCTCTGAGCGGAAAGTTCATGCTTTTCCCATTGCTTAGCCATCTCTTCATCCTCCTCCTCTTTTTGTCTTTTTTTTCTTAGTACTTGTTTGCAGTTCATAATGTTTATATCCCTTGTGTGATGCTGGTACCTGCACACAACACATTTAATCCCTTTGCTCATCTCCTTTCCCTCCCTTTCCTCCTCCTCCCTCCATCTCTTGACTGCCTTTTGAGAAAGAATTTCCCCCTACTTTCTGCTATCTATCTTTTATTTTGCTCTTTATTTATCATTTGGGTTTCTCATATAAGAAAAACTATGCAATCACACGATTCTTGAGCCCATATGCCCATTTACATTATGGTCTCAAGGGGCTTCTATGTACCTCCAAATGATTCAAGTTTATCTTTCCGTATAGCAGAATAGTGCTCCACTGTGTGTAAATACCACATTTTCTGTGTCCATTCATCTGTTGAGAGACACATAGGCTGCTTCCAGGATCTAGCTATTATGAATTGTGCTGCTATATACATGGTGTGCACGTATCACTGTAGTATGGTTTTAACTCTTTCAGGGAGATTCCCTAGAAGCGGAATAGCTGGGTCTGGACAAGCACCATTGATGACAGATACAAAAGCAATTTAAAAATTTCTGGTCACTTTAAAAAAGAAAAGAAACAGGTAAAATTCATGTGAATTGTATATCTTCTTTCACCTCTGTCCAACGTATTGTCACTTCAAGATGTAATCAGTATAAAAACTACTTAATGAGATGGGCATGGTGGTGTATGTCTGAAATTCCCAGCTACTTGAGAAGCTGAGATTACAGAACAGAAAGTTTGAATTCAGCCTGGGAAACTTAGTGAGACCCTGTCTCAAAATAAATAAAAATGACGAGGGATCTATCCTCAGGACTGCAAAAAGAAAGGAAGGCTAGGGAGGCTGGAGCTCACTGGTAGAGTGCTTGCTTAAAATGCATGAGGCCCTGGGTTCAATTCTCAGAACTGGGGTGTGTATGTGTGTGAACTTAATAACTGAGACTTTTATATTCTTTTTGGCAAACTAAGTCTTTCAAACCAGATGTGTATTTTATGTGTAGGAAACATCTTAATTTAGACAAGCCACATTTCATTGCTCAATATTTGTGTGTCTCTTTGGAGAATACAGCTCAGTACACCTCAGGCAAGTCTAACCCTTAGTGAGCACCTAACATTTAGTCTCATGGCCTCGTAGAGCAAGTGTTCTTACAAGCTACAGAGAAGAGAGATGCAGTTCAGGTGGGACAGGACCATGTCTGATATTTGAAGGCGAACCTGAGAAGCTGGAGTTGAAATTAAGACTCATTCACAGATCTGCTTTGGCTTCTGGATGTCAAAATGCTGAACAGTTGTCTGTGGTGGCATGTAAGTCACATGTGCCCATGCAAACTAAACTCCCGAGAAAGCATGATTTATAGCACTGCATTTTAAACAATCTGAGTGACAATACATAAAATCATCTAAGGATCAGTTTAGAAGTACACAGCGAGCTCTGAACTTCTCACAAGAACTGTAATAATTCCCTCCTCAGCCTTCCTAGGTCTCAGTGAGACGGGGGAAGATGGAGTTCAGGTTTCCACCCCCTCAGAGCAGCTGCTACTGGAACAGGAACGTGAAGCTGCCTTCATTCTTTCCTGGATCACATGGTGAGAAGGCCTTTGAGCTCAGCTCTTTCCTCCTACTCAGGCCAAATCTGACCCCTCATCTTAATGACAATGTGCAAGTACAGGCTGTGTTCTTATGGGGGCTGGAACGGTAGTGATGATTTCATGATTTTTTTCTAGGGTGGTGTTGGACCAATCCAAAATTTGGGCAACAAATGACCTGGGCCGGCCACCGTCCCTAAGTCCTAGCTAGGTTGCACAGGAGCTATGTCCAGACAGCTTTCTTGGTCTTACTGTGTGACTGGCACTTTAGAAACGTATGCTGTTCTCTTGGCTCTTGCAGACTGGCATGCAACTAAACTGAAGTTTAATTCTGACTCCTTGAACATGATCAGAACTGTCTGGTCTTCAAGCTTGAGGATGAAACTAGGGGAGAGAGGAAGAAAGAGGGCTCTAATCTGTCTCTAAA
This sequence comes from Hydrochoerus hydrochaeris, assembly GCA_004027455.1. Lineage (NCBI taxonomy): Eukaryota > Metazoa > Chordata > Mammalia > Rodentia > Hydrochaeridae > Hydrochoerus > Hydrochoerus hydrochaeris. The sequence continues at coordinate 58,763 of PVLA01010016.1, forward strand.
GTATCTATAATTCATCTGCTTGTCTTACTTGTTTCCATCAATTCCTCCAAGCCACCATAATCGCTGGTCATCACTCTCTAGGATTTCTGCAGGCCCAGAGTTGCCCTCCTGATTCCACACCCTTAGCCTGTCACTTCTCAGCTCAGAGTTGGCTCCCAGGCTTTAATGGGGTCTCTGAGACAGTGCCTAACCATCCTTACCTGCCCATCCTGCTCTCTGAATCATGGATGGTGGAAGAGCACTGTGGCCTCAGGGTCTTTGTACTGGCCACTCATGCTGTCTAGTCTGCCTCTCTCACTTCTTGGCCAACTTTGATGAATTATCCAGGTTGCAAGTATTCCACGTTATTTCTTCAGAGAAGCTGTTTCTAACCTTTCTTACAGAAATACGATTGCACTGCTATAATTTCAGATAATTCCTCATGTAAGTCTTTGTTTTCATTTCTTGTAGTTTGTATTTGCATATTATTTGTATGAGTGTCTTTTTAATGTATGCTGGTCTGTCCTCTCCCAGAGGTGTACTGCATAGTGCCAGCATAGGGTGGCATGTATAGAATTCATTCAGTGAATTCTCACTACTTTCATTTTACAGGTGCAGGGGGCAAAGGCTCAGATTACATCGTGTAACAGTGTCACATGCTGTAGGGACCGTGACATCTGCTACTCTCTCTCTCTTCTTCTCCCTCTCGTGCTCTCCCTCTCTCCCTTGTGTTAGGGAATGCACTCGGTGCTTTTGCACTGACCTACATTTCCAGCCTGATTTATTTATTTATTTATTTATTTATTTATTTATTTAACTTTGAGACCGTGCCTTGCTAAGTCACTCAGTTGCACAGATTGGGTTCAGACTTGTGACCATCCTTCCTCAGTCTTCCATTCTGCTGGAATTATAGGTGGCCACTCCCCACTTCTTCTAACTGCTTTGTAGAACTGAGGTTGTGTGTTAGATACAGAGTCAGCCCACCAACTGCCCAGGGATCACGCTATCTGCAATCTGGTCTCAGGCTGGGGAGTCAGGACACCTCCCCTGGATCCCTGTTCAAGCAGATTTTCTGGGAATACCTGCACCTAAACCTTTTGGAAAACAACATAGCCACAAAGGAGAAGGAAATAGCAAATATTTTAAGTTCTATTAACTCCAACTCTAGAAATTTAGCTCATGCAAATAACTGTAAGTGAAGAAATGGTTCTATGCTCCGAGATGTCCTTTGCAGTGTAATTTAGAAGAGTGGACAGCTGAGAACAGTGTAATCAATGGGATGGCACCAGACTGCTCAAGAAAGCAGCAGAATAAAAATTTGATTAGATTTGCATTTACTGAGAACTATGTAAAAAGATAGGAAAATTATTTCTGAAGCAATATAGTGAGAGGGGAAAAAAAACCCATAAAATTTTATATATAGTCTATATACAAAACTATAGAGGCACAAAAATAAGACCATAACCCATTACATGATAAAGGAAGGCTGTAAAGAAATATTTTCTATTTAACATTGATCCTGGATACAAGGCTATATAGTAAGTGACAGGCTACTTATGTCTTCCTGTTTGTGGTTTCTGATTCTTTATTAAATGTCTTATAAGATTAATTTTATCAAATGTTTGTGGCTAGTGGTGGGAGGAGCTTCTCTAGGTTTTCCCAAACAATACACGAGAGTAGCTATAACATGGTACCAGGAAATGCCAGTGGATGGCACCTGATATGTCTAGACATTTAATTACAGGGAAGCCACTACTGAGTAACTTGACGTGGCATTAACACAGAGTCCTAGAGACACTAAATATTGATCTGTGTTGGGTTTAACTTCTGAAGGTGAACAAAGAGGAGTTGAGCTTCTAAATGGAGTATGAAAAGGACGTTACTTTTCTGGCATTGAACCAGGTCAAACTGACTTTCAATTCTCTGGTAGAAACACTTAAAAGTTGAAAGTAGGTCAGCACAATGAATGCATTTGTAGCACAAAGTGAAACATCTTGACTCATCTGAAGACAGTAGAGGACCTAGAAAGCTTGGAGTTAAGAAGTCTCGGATTCTTAGAAGAACAGCAATGAAAATGCTCTTGGGGCTGGCTTGCTCTGGGGTTCAGTTCTAGCCATCGACTTGATTTTGTCCATAAGTTTTACCGTAACATAGTTACATCCACTCACTATGGTTGCTTTTGTGCTACCACAGCAGTTTAAATAGTTGGAAGAGAAACCATGTGATCCACAAGGCTGAAAATATTTAGCATCTGGTGCTTTACAGAAAAAGCCTGTTGACACACAGCAACATACCAAGTGCACGTTTCTTCCAAGGCCTGGATTATTTTTTATGTATTTATCAATGTTCATAAGACTTTCCCTTGAATTTACCTTGCTTTTTCAAGGCTAGAACTATAGCTCAGTGTCAGAGCACTTGCCTAGCATGCATGAAGTTTTGGGTTTAACCTCCAGGACTCCAAAGAAAATAGGAAGAAAGACATTTTCTTGCTTTTTAATAGCACTACACTTAAGTGGAAATTTTTATAGCACATTGTGTCCAGAAAGCCACTATCATTTTTCCTAGAGTCTGTAAAAACTTCACAAGGTGCAGTGGGCTGTACTCTCCAACTCCACCTGGACTTTGGGGCTTGTACAAGGCTCTGTGAGCCGCACATCCTGCTGTGGGTGCTCTCTTGTGTATCATACCTTGTCTCGGTCACTTTCTCGTCACTCAACACCCAATACCCAACACCCTCAACTTGAAGGAGTTGCATTTTGATTCACAGTTTCAGCCCACGATTGGCAGGCTCACATGCAGAATGGCATGCAGGAAGGGCCTGCCAGGGAGGAAAGCTACTGTGTCATGGTGGCTGGGAAGCAGAGAGTGAACGGAGCCAGTGAGGGAGACTTGTGCTTGATTGTGTCAGCTTGAGAAGTTTAGAAGCTTAGCTAAGTTAGCTCAGCAATTCTATACCCTAGGGTGTAGAGGACCTGCCCAGGGTGGCTGTCTGCACTTTAGGGTACATAGGACCCAGCCTAGGGAGGCACGTGGTCTGTATGGTACAAAAGGGAAACGCAGAAGGATGAGTTTGCTTCTGTTCTTTGGAGGAGCTCAGTCTTTGCCTTCAGCTCGGGCATCCTCCTGGTTTTTAGAGCAGACGCTTTGGCTCCTGCCTTAGATCCTTCGGCCTTTTGGTGCAGACTCTTTAATCTTTTTTTGCAGATCTACTGGCCTCCTGATACGGACTTGTATGGGACACTGCAGTGAGCACCAGACCTTGGATTGAACCCTTCGGCCTCCACTGCGCAGACACCCTCTGCGCCCTTCCTCATCCAACTCTGTGGCTGACCATCATGAGCCAATCTTACAATTTCTTTGATATTTCTATATCTCATGTTATATCTGTTTCTCTAGTAAAACCTTGACTGATACTTTCCAATGCATGAGGCTATCAGAGGCCCTTTAATTCTAGATAAACCTTAACGTATCTAATCCTAAGGTTCCTCCTTAAAAAGAGATACATAATCTGGCTGTCTCCACCTCCACCTCCCTCCGGGCTAAGTGCCAGGTTTTCCCCGTGCCCTCTGCACCTGCAGTCTGTATGCCTTCAACACAGGAGCCAGAGTGGTCTTTTGCAAAACTTGGGCCACTTTTCTCCTCCCTCCAGTCAAAGTCCTATAGTGGTCTGTATCGCAGGGTAAAAGCCAAACCCAGCAGAGCGGTCTCTGAGAGACCCTGCATGACTCCTCTCTCCTTATTATTGGCCAGAGGTATCCTACATCAATCATTGCCTGAAAATATTACACGAAAACTTTTAGGTAAACAACTCTTCAGTTCTCAATTACACGATGAGATCCTGCATGTCCTCCTCTGTCCCACCCAGTCCTGAATCATCCCTTTGCCCAGCTGTACATGTTATCCACCCGTCTCGGTAACTGGATCAGCTGTCCCAATGTCACAGTGCTTGGATTCAAGTAAACCCTTATTTAGCTTAATAGTGGCTCACAATTGCAGGAGCAGTGATGCAGAGAAGGCTCCGGAGCAGAGCATACTCTGAGGCCACGAGACAGTGCTGCAGTGGGGTTTGATATTATCTGCAGTTCCAGACACTCCCTGGGGGAGTTTGAATGCACCCCTTGTGGATAAGCTGGGCAAAACTACTGTATTTCCATAAGTGAGAGATGTGACAGCATGCAGTGACTATTAATATTTTAATTTTAAATAACAGGGTCTCGCTGTTTATTTCAGGCTGGCCTTGAACTCACCAGATGGCCCAGGCAGCCCCACACGGGCGGTCATCCTTCTGTCTACACCTGGGAGTGCTGGATTTAAGGCATGCACCACCACCCGCAGCTAATATCTTAGCCTCATAAAAATGAAAAGTGAGGCACAGGAGACAAAGTCCAAGTCACAGTGCATTCCACACCTTCCAACTGAGGTCTCTCCTACTTTCTTAGGAGCAGAAGTGGGGTTCAGCCCTCCGGAGACTGTGCCTATGACATCTGCCCAGCACATGTGCCCCCGTGTGACAGGGCCAGGGCCTGGTGAATAGTGAAGCCTTCCCAAGGGTGAGTGTGAGCTCTTACACTGCTGATGTTTGGGGTGTTCTCTCCAGAACTGGGTGAGATACTGCTGTGTGCTCACCTGGCACCATGTATGCTTCCTCTGTGGCCCTTTCTGTGGCTTCCACTCAAAGAATCCATCATGGGTTTTCACACACTGTCCAGGGAGATACCTCAAACCACAGCGTCTGCTGTGTGATTCCATTCATGTGAGGTTCAAACACAAGCAGAGCTCCTCTGTGGGGCGAGATGTGAGTGACCGTGACTCGTGGGGACATATTGGAACTTTCTGGGAATGGTCCTATAACATGAGGCAGGGGCTGGTCATGGGGCTGTTTTTTTTATCAGTAAAATATCGCAGGCAACTTCTCCTCCTCTTTCCCTGAAGGCAAGGCTACTCTTTCTGAACTTGGAGAGCTTCTTCAGTCCTCATTGAAAACCTGCCAAAGGCTTTTGATTGCAAACAGAATAAAACCCAATCTTCTAACCTCAAGTGCCCCCGCCACACCCCTGCCTGGAATGAGCTTTCCCAAATCCTCATGTCCAAACCCATCTCTTCAGGAACACACTTTTGAGTAGCCCACTACCCTAGGTCACCAATTTCTATTTTTAGGCCCTTCCCTCACCCTCCTTGCGTGATGCTTGGGGTCCCTTGGCCAGCCTCCCTTGCTCACCTGTTTCATACAGGATGGGAGAGGAATGCAGGCCACACGCTGGATGTTCCTGAGCTCTCCACCCCCATCACAGTCACCCCGAGGAGGAGAGCAGCAGGGTGACTCCAGGAGGAAAAGCTAAAATCAGCAGGTGATGACTCAGTCTGAGGAGCCTCCTGCACAGGATCAGTTCAGATAGGGTGGTCCGACACCAAGCTTCTCAGGTCTGTCCCCCAGAGCACCTGGTTGCAGGGAACACTCCCTGGTCACCCCCAAAGTGGGCCCCATTATGGCTTATGTCTAGATGCTGCTCCAAAAGCCTCATGCCATCACAGATGGGGCTTTTTCAGAGATGGATATATCTAGAGTATGGGATCGATTTGTGGTGTAATGGTTAGGACTGAGGGTGCTGGGACCGAGGGTGAGTGACTACTAAATCAGTCTACTGAGTGACTACTAAATCTGTCTACCTTAATCTCAGTAACCTAGATACAATATGAGGAACAGAAAGAGGCTTGTCTTGTCCCTTGCTTGTTTCATTATCTTCTCTCTGCCACAAATGTTTCTCCTCTGTGATGCCTGTCTGCCATGCCATCCTGCTTGGAGTCAGCTGATGATGGCCTGAAACCTCTAGAGATTGTAAGCTAAATAAACCCTTCCCTCTTTAACTTTGGTGTCAGGTATTTTGTCTCAGCAGTGAGAAAAGGAACTAAGACAGTCCCTTGAGCCAGGCATCTAGAGACACAGAAGGAGAAGAGCTGGCCAGGACTCAAGGACAGTAGGCATATTGCTGCTCCCCAAACTTAAGAGCACCTGGGGAGAGAGAGGGTAGCCTCCGCTCAGTGAGTATCCTGCAGGGCGGTGCTGGCCCTTTCTCACTCCTGCTGAGTGCCCAGTATTGTGCTGGGTCCTGGGGAGAAGAGAATGCAACCATGGAGCCTGAATTACAGAGGAAATGGGGACCCAAGGCCATGGAAGCAGGGTGTACCCAGACCTGGTTCACGACTCAGCCTTGCCTTCTACTGTGGCCATAATCTTGTATAAGTTGCAAAAAGGGAAAAAACTGACCAGAAGGCAGACTACAGCTCAGTAGCTAAGAAAGTTCACTGCTTAGCACACAACATTGTGCCGGAGGCTAATACATCTTGTCTAGGCTGAGGGAAAGATCTCTAGCATTAGGCTAAGGGACTTGGTTAAGATGTGATCAGCTCAGAGATTCCTAGTGGACCAAAGTTCTGAGATTCTGTGTACCTTTTGGTTGTCCCCTTCCTTGGGTTAGCTGTGCTGTCCTAAAGGATTATAGGAGGTTAAGCTGGCATCCTGGGGACAAACTGCTCTGTACAGTTGTCCCCAATAATAGCTGTGCTGTCTCTTTACAGTCTATTAAGTGCTAGTTGATTGGAGACTTAGCACCAATTCATCACAGGGAAAATGTCTTCCTACTTAGCAGGTGAGAAAAGGGGGGCAAAGAGAGCTGAGGGGCTATTGGGGGCGGGGTCCATCTTTCCCACTCTCATGCTGTACTGCTTTGCAAAGACCACTGATATTCTTAAACATTTTACGATGCAATGGCAGTGCCTTTTGGAAGGTAGGACACTGAGGCCCAGAGAATGCTAAGCAAACCTTTTCTGTTTGTACAGCAAGAAAGTGGCAGTCAGGATTTGAACCTAGGCCTCTCTGGCTGCCTTGTTTTTCTGCAGAATCATAAGCCCAAGTGCTTAGGGGTGATTTCACAGAGGTGCAGAAAAGCAATCTTTACAATCATTTGGCTCTGGTAGAAAAGTAAAACTGTAGTGAGGCACCAGCCTCTTATCAAAACCACTACAGACCTTCAGCTTCTCATTCCCGTCTTCTAACAAATCTCGGAGGAACAATCCTCGCTCCCACAATGCCAACTCAAGTGAGGAAACATCTTGCAGACTCAGCAACTTTTCCCCAAAACCATGTGACATCAACATGACGCTCATTCTCAAAGGACATCCAAAGGCAAAGCTGGAACTCTTCATCTCAGACTCAAGGAATCCTGGAGCAAAAAAACTGGGTTCACGGGAAGTCGCACCAGTCAGAGTAGGGCAGATGCCAGGGTCCTCAGGCAACAGCATCCCAGGGACTACGACTGAGGAGTTAGGATGTGGCTTCCTAGGAAGAAGGAAGGATTTCCCTCTTCCTCTGCTTCATTCCCTGCCCATGAACTGCTGGGATATAGCCCAGGGCAGGTATTCCCAGCATGTCTTAGTTTTGGGAATGTACCTGCCACAGCCAACTGCATCCTTTACAGGCATGCAAACCTGTCTTTCAGCAAAGTGACTGTGACAACTGGGAACCTCAACTCAAACACTTTCAGAGCTGGATAAAAACCTGAAAAATTCTCCCATTTAACAGAGTTAAAAAACAAGGCTCGCTGAGGATTTAGCTCAGTGGCAAAGTGCCTGCCTGGCAAGCACAAGGTCTTAAGTTCAGGTGACAGTACCAAAAAACAAAAAATAAAAAGCAAAACAAAAACCGAAAAACAAAAAATAAGACTCAATGAAGATAAATGATTTATCTGATGAACTCATGCCAGGAAACAGAGCCCCACTGCTAGAGTGCCTACTGTGTGCCTTGACAACCCAAATTTCCCAATCTGTTCTGGAAGGCAGGTTGCATTATATGCCCATTTTCCACATAGGGAAACTGAAGCTCAGAATCCTGTGACTTACCTGGCAAATCCGAGAAGGTACCCACTAACTTACCCTGTATGCCAGGAGATCATAATTAAAGGCATGTAAGTAGACATTTATTCGAATAGTAATGTTTTTATTTTAATGTGCATTAAGAAAAAACAAAAGAAGAAGAACACATGACCTGTGTGTGCCCAGATACAGTTAGGAGGAAGCTCAGTAGAGTGGGTCAATTTAATCCAAAGAAATAATGGGCACTAAGAACAACTCTCCAGTCACCAAAGCAGTCAACCCGTGTCAGGCCTCCCTGAGAGCTTCCCAGGTGTCCCTGCATTCAGCCCTCACTTTGCATATAAGGCACATGGAGCCAATCCATTCAAATTTCCATGGCTGGGAAGAAGCCAAGCTAGGACTCAAACATGTAAATGTGGGTTGAGATGGTGCTCATTGAAGACAAGACTGTAGAATGTGTTCTGAGAAGGACATAAATGAACTTCATGCAGGGGACTCACAGGATGGCACCTGACATTCCCTCAAAGCCACATGGTCCCAAACGCTATGCTTCACCAGCTCACTGAACTGTTTTTAGAGGTCGTGGTGACACATTCTTAACTCTTTGACACACTCGAGTTTCAGATGCTTCTCCGAGAATGCCCTATCCAGGGGCCCCTCTCTTGCCTATCTTGTTACCGAGGGTGGCTGGCCTCCACCTTGGGGGACTTGAGGACTTGTATCCTCAAGCTCTGACTTGCCCTGAGATGGTGCGACCTTTGGGTTTTCACCTGCTCCCCTGTGAGACCAGCAAATGTTTAAAAACATGAAAAGTAACCAGGCATGTGGTGCATGTCTGTAATCCCACAACTCTGGGAGGTTTAGGCAGGAGGATTGCAAGATCAAGCCCAGCCTGGGCATCTCTGATTTCGTGAGACCCTGTCTCCAAACAAACAAACAAACAAACAAACAAACGGCTCGAGATGTAGCTCAGTGCAATGGCCCCAAATTCAACCCTCATTATCATAAAAACAAACACAAAAATAAAATTCCAAAAAGGATGAGGTGGGACCTAGGGGTGTAGCTCTGCAGTATAGCATGTGCCTGATATGCACAGGGCTCTGGATTGGATCCCCAGCACCATCAGAAAAATCCCTAAGACAAACTCTAAAAGAAACATGCAAGGTGAATGCGTATAAAACTGAGCGAATCTAGAAGAGACTCGCAGATTGTATAGGTGTCAACTTCCTGGTTGTGACAGGGTACTACCTAAAGTGAGCAAGATAGTATTATTTCGGGATACTAGATAAAGGACGTGTAGGGTCTCTGCATTATTTCTTACAACTATGGGGAATTGATAGTGATTTCAAAATAAGTTTAGTTAAAAGAAAGATGAAATAAAACAAATACCCACAAGTAAATTCAGAATCTAATGCACACAAAATCTTCCCAACAACTCTGAAAATGTTATCTAAGTAACGCAGCCACATATTCATTCCACAAACAGACCACATGCTCACTTTATGCCAGATCCACAATGATATGGGGGACACAGAAAGAATACAGACTCCTTGCAACTTTAAGAGACTGTAGTCTAATGTTAGTGACAGAAAGGAGCAGGAGAGTAGCAACAGAATGGTGAACCCATGTGAGAAGGTGGGGAGGGGCAACGGCTCCCTAAAGAGAGGTGGGGAACCCAAGA
>PVLA01010017.1:0-68285 GCA_004027455.1 Hydrochoerus hydrochaeris
GGAGAGGAGAGGAGAGGAGAGGAGAGGAGAGAGGACATTTAATGATGTTGTTCCATATAGAAATAATGGCACGCTCTCCATTAAATCCATCTTTTTTCTTACTACTTGACCTCCTGTTTCTTTTCTCTCCGATTCTTTTGCAAAACCTCAGAAGTTCCTGTAACCCCTACACCACACACTCCTTCAAGCAGCTCTGCCCTCTCCTGTCACTTTTTGCTCTCATGATAGCTCTGACCAGAGACCACTTTTTTCCACAAGCTCCGAGGAAGATGTGCTTTATATGTTTCAAGATTACATCCTCCTCTCTTCTTTGTGATTCACAGTTTAAATGTTTTCCTGTTTTAAAAGAAAGTAAAAGTCCCATATGTATTAATTATAGAGTACAGCATAAATTTCTAAAGATTCCTGGGGGCACTTGCAGGCATTTAATAATTCTCATTTCTCCTGGCTGATCTGTTTTATTATTGAATTTTAAAATCTAGAAATCATGCTTTATCCTGCTTCAAGCTATGCATTCATCCATTTTCATAGTGCCAAATTTAAATGGTCACTGGGGAATTCTCTGTGCCTGTCATCCCTGCTCCCTTCTCCCTACAAAGGCAGATTGAAACTTTAGCTGGGGCTCTGTTTCCTGCTTCTAACACCAATGTCACCTGAGTAGGGAACTATTTGGAAGATGGGTATAACATGTGCTTGTTTTCAGAAGATTCCTAGAATAAGTCTCCCCATGGAAATATTTTGAGGTCTTTGAGGAATTGAAAACTCCAAGTACATCTCCTAGTCTTGATAGTCTTGAAATCTAGGGACACAGACTATTATAAAAGATAAAGTTCCTGACTTTAACACATGGCAGGAAACATGTGTTCTTATCTTGGGCTGGCAACTCACCAGCTATGGGATGTTGAATGGTCATCATCTGGGAGATGGTTGCTTTGAGGATTCTTAGTGAATGTGGTAGCGGAAGTGCCTATTCCTTCTAGGAACACATAAGAGTCTGTCAGGGTACATATTGTCATGATCCAAACTATAATAAGAGAAATTACTCAAAATTAGCTCGGACTGTATAGATGCATAGAAGCAACCTTTAAAAGCCATGAGAACATGGCTTTGAACCTATTCAAAACACTGAGTGAGAATATCTTTGGGGTTTTTTGTTTCTCCTATTTTTGAGACAGGCATTTACGTTCCTTTCATTTCTTGACTTTCTGCTTTCATTCATCCTTCTTTATCCCTATGCCTTGCCCTCCACAGTTTGCTATAAATTATAAAACCTCACCCAGGGATTCTTGGCCTTCTACTCCTTCAGATTTGCTAATGAGGATAAATAATTCCTTCTACTCCGTAAGAAATACATTCACAAATCAAAAGACCAAGTCCTCTGAGAAGGGAGCTTGCTGGACCTTCCTGCTTGGGCTTTGCAGCTCTGTTCTATCACCAAGCATGCTGGGATAAAAAGCAGTGCTGAATCTGCAATCCTAGTTCTTTTTTTAATAACTGCTGATGGAGTCCAGGACATGCTACCCAAAAATATTTTAGCTGAAAGAATTTGAGAAAACTGCCAAAGCAAAAGCAAAGTCATTCTGACCCTCACCTCATCTCCCTGAAACATATCATAAAGTCTGAGATAGATTTTCTAACCTTTCCCTGAAACAGGCTGTGAGATCCTCTTGCACGATACACCCTTGCTGTACACCAGAGGACAGAGCACCCTAATCTCTGAAGACCCAGGAGACACAGAGAGGAATCCAAGCAAGGAGGATGTCTAAGCTCACCTGTTCATGTCACTGCGTCACACTCCTTTTGTACAAATATATTCCCCTGTGACTTTCTATTCTTCATCAAAAGTAGCACAAAAATACACAATTTAACTGCTTTTTTAGATCTTTATTTCCTTATGAAGTTTCTCATGTCACATAAAACTTACATTGAAGAAGTCTATGTATTTTGTTCTTGCTAATCTCTCTTTGTTACAGAAGCTTCAGCCACAAACACAGGTATTTTTTCCTCTTTTATATGCTGCAAGTGATAGTCGTGTTGTTGTGTTTCACAGGACCCAATACCTGAAAGAGTAGTTATCATTTTTCTTCCTACATTCTTAGAACTGGTACAGAATATTCTGTATGATTAACTCACTTCAGGGCCACTCAATCAGTCAAAGAAACTTTCTAATTTGAGCAAGACTTTTCATAACAGTAGGTTTGGATTGGGATGAGGAGCAAGAATTCTCTGAAAAAAAAAAATCCTTCCAGAAAAAGACACCAGAAGAGCAATCCTCTAGGGATAGGCATCTTAATAAAGGAGAGTCAGATGGTCCCTCTTCCCCATCCCCATTTCAGAATTGCTGCAACACCAAGGAGACTAGACAGAAAGAATTCCTTAGGGGTTGTTTGGTGACGGTGGTACCCAGAAGACAGACTATGAGAGCATCAAGGTGAGAGGGATGGAGAGAGTGGAAAAGTGGTCAAAGGGTACCTGAGAACAAGTAGGAGATGATCATGGATGAAATTCATTGGAATAATGTTTAGCATACATCAAAAGAGACCATATTGTTCATTGTCTTTGCCACTTGGCCTCATGCAAATTGACCTAAAAACAAAACTCCAAAAAGTGGATCTCTGCAGGCATCTTCTTCATAACCCTTTTGTCTCCTAGGAAATAAACGCCTGCCCCTTGCATGCCAGAATACAAGGCAGAGCCCACTGAAAAGGGACTACAGTAACAGAACCCGGGGAGAATAAAAGTCACTCTAGTGGGAACTGAAGGCCTCTTCCTAAGCCTAAAACTGCTCATAATTTCATCAGACTAGGAAACTTATCATTGCAATTGTAAAGAATTAACCCTCATAAATATTGCAGTGAGTCACAAGAGGCTAAGCTTTCTAGCAAACACACACACACACACACACACACACAGAGGACATTTGAGAGGATATCTGAGAAAGGGACACTTTTAAAGATTATCAGGAGTGGACTGTGAGCTCTTTCCAACCCCAGGATGAGCAACACGGCTCTTCTGAAGACTTGGAAGTGTTTGGGTCAAAGGCATGGAAAGGCCGAGCCTGTTTTGCTGACTCCCACAGGAAGTGGTGGGTTGAAGCACAGCTACAGGCTTTCCTGTGCAGCATAAATTGGCCCAATGTGCGCAAAACATTCTTATCTGATGAAGAACTGAAAGTGTGACTGTGTGCTAAAATGTTGGAAATGATATTGGGTCTCTGCTTCACTGCTCCCTCATTCTTCCTCCTCTCCAGTCCCTTCTCTGTCTTTGGCAATCACACTGGGCTCTGGGTTCTTTTCTAGCTTCTCATATGGTTCTGATTAGAAGGACAAATATAGCAGAGAACAGAGGTGTTCACATTCTTCCCTTCTCTTTTAGAGGAATGTGCTTAACTGTTAATCTTCTTGTACATTTCTATCAGAAATATATATGCCTTCAACCTAAAAGACACCTTTTAAACCTATCCTTTTTTTAAAGAACACATTAATTTGAAACTCTCAAACTACACTTGACTAAAAACTATTCATTTTCCTAGCAGGAATAAACTGAACTAGTGGTTGGATATTTGACTTTCAGTCCTGGTGCTGCTGAGTGGATTTATGAAATTTTCTTGAAGATCCTAGTGTTAATTTCCTCATCTTTAAAAATGACAGTTAGATCAGGTCACCTCCCAGAATATTTTCTTTTCTTTGTAAGGTGCATTGGTACTACCTTTGTGAAAAAATTAGCATGAGACTCATTACTCACACAGGAAAATGAGGGCAAACCTTCCACATCCTTGTGTTTATTTCTCTAATGAAATAAAAATGCATTCCAATGTATTATCACAATTTTATTAATAGCTCAGATGTCACAGGATCAGAGATTCTAAAGCCAGGGACCAAATGTGGAATTTAGAATGCACACAATAGTTGTTGGCTGGAGTAGCATTGTGTAGTGAAAAGGACACAGAACTTAAAAGAGCAAGGATCCTGTCTCAGCCCCTCTGCTGACCATGGTGGTAGAACTATGGTAGTCACATACCATTTCAGAGCCTCAGTTTCCTTAACTGCAAAATCTCAAATGGCATGATGTGCATGAAAATGATTCATAAAGTGTAGAGTATCTAAATGGCACCCTGAGGACCTGAGCTGAGTATTTTCCTAAGCTTAGTGTTCACTGGGCACCTCTGAGAAGCCATTTATTTTACCCTAGGTAATACCTAAGCTATAAACTACAGGAAACATAGCCAGATGTTTAATAGATAGAAGAAATAAGTAGAATAAAGATAAGATATGCCATATACAGAAACCTAATAACCTCCATCAACATAAACATTGTGGTATGTCATAAGCATGAGTTAAGATTAATAATATTAACAAGAATGAAAAAGGAGAAAGGGGAATTAGAGGAGGAAGACAGGAAGGGGGAGGGAAATAAAGGGGGATTTAAAAAAGAAATTGCGTTATGTACAGAGACCCACTCACTAAGAGGACTGTAAACTGATGTACAGTAAACATGTACTAATAAAAACGTTTAAAAAGAAATGGAAATAGCCATGTTATTTTAAAAAGTTATCTAGCGAATCTATCTCATCAGATGGGTTGAGAAGTCTTTGATCTCTAAATTCCATATATCCCCATATAGGGCCAGAAGTCTTTCTGTTCTTAATATGGTCAACATGAGGCTGAGGTCTGAAAGAGTTTGTGTGTTCTATCATCTTAAGATTCTTGTTTGTTTGCCATTTTGTGACAAATTTCTCCGGAGATGATTTTGAACTTATAGAGAACTTGCAAAATTAAAGCTAGAACAAATATATCTGTAACATCTGCCTACACTCATGTAACATGTTACCCATCTGTTTTGTCATTTATTTTTCTCCTCTTATCTATCTATCTATTCTATCTAAATTTCTTTTCTGTACCTTTAGAGATTAATTCATGAGCCTTTACTCCTAAATATCTCAGTTTTTATTTACAGAAAACAGGAACATTGTTGTATGTAGCCATTATACGGTTACAAACTTCAGATAATTTAACATTGATACAATACTGTACATCTTAAAATGCCTTTTGCAGAGGGCTTGTTGCCATGAAAGTCAATAAAATAGCTGGTTGTTGAATTCTGTTTCCTTCCTGGTGCTGGCTTTCACACTGAAGGCTTTAGCACACACAGCATCTCCAGGCTTTATTCTATAAATTAGAAAGTCCAGCCACTGTGACTTACACAATGTCTTCTGACTTGAAGCATTATTCTGAGATCTGACTGCACATTTGTCCCCAGGCTTCTATACTCAGACTCCAGGCAACTTGGAGTGACACTTATTGCATCTAAAAGCTCAGAGAGAAACAGGCTCAGAGATTCATCTAACTTCACCCTGAGCCCTACACTGCATGACGCAGGCTCTCCTTTGAAGACATTTTCAGGCATGGCCAACTCATCCTGTTTAACTGCTGCTAAGACGTTCTTCTCCAGAGCTCTGTACCAAGCCAGTCTTCAGGCAGGAGGCTGTTCCTTTTTATCAGTGTTTGTGCTTGCAATCTACTGGAGAGGGGAAACACATTTGGTCACAAGTAGCAAAAGAAACCAGGCTATGAAGGGTTTTTTTTTTTCACTTCAGCTTACTGGTTCTTATTTTTACCATTTATTGAAAATGAGTACATTGATTGTAAGGGTACTCTAAGCTTTGAATGGAAAAATGGATGTTTACAGCACCACCTGAAAATCTAAATTACATAATGTGAAAGTGGGTTCATTATTGTGAAGTTCAGGGGAAGTATATTTACCAGAAGGATGTGGGCTTATAACTGTTCCGCCTTCTGGTGACCTGGATGTACCAATGCACATCCTTTTCTACCAGCCCGGGACTCAAAGTCCTCCTCTGAGAGAGCTGATAGAGGGCAGTCTCTCATGACATGGGACAGTCACAATGTCAGCAACCTGCTAAACAGAGAGCATTCCTAGGAGCAACTGTTCAGGCTTGGGGGAAGAAAGAAAAAAGAAAAGAAAAGAGAAAAGAAAAGAAGAGAAGAGAAGAGAAGAGAAGAGAAGAGAAAAGAAAAGAAAAAAGGAAAGAAGAAAGAGGAAGGAGAAAGAATACATAAAAATGGCAGAGGAATTGAGCAAGGACAAAAGCCTCAGTTTACAAAGCAAACATCTTTTGAAGTTCATGATCTCCATTGTTATGTTTGAGAATCAGGTTTTCCTCATCGCTCTCTCTGGATTATCCCCCAAGTGACTTTCAGTGTGATTACTCATCCTCCATGAGCCTGTGTGTCACCAGTACAGTGAGGGGTGTCTGCTATCCTTAGATTATCAGAATAGAGGAACACATTCCACTTCTATCCTGCTGAAGACAGACAGCGCACTGACCCAGTGACCATCCCAAAGCAGCATTTGACTCATAACTGAGCACAGGCTTGTTCTGACAGGGAGCCGCGGTGGGCTGAGGAAGGTTCAGATAACGAGGAGAAAGATGTTTCCCTGTCTGAACCGGAACAGCAGTTAATGCTGACAGTAGAATTAAGTGCCTGTGAGAACTCAGACATGCTGGAGAGGCAATGCAGACAGGACCCCTACTCCACCGCCAAGGAGGACTTCTGTGGCCCACAAGAGTGGGCTGATTTTGAAAACCCCAGAGGCTGGAATTGATCTTTGAGGCTTAGCCAGTGTTTTATCTAAGAGTTTGGCAAATGTTTTGGTAGTAAATTGCATGGTACGTTGTGCTTTCATTAGCGTGAGCAGGATTTCCCCTTCATCGAATTGCTGTGGTCAGAGATACCTGACCGCCAAGCACACCCTACCTGCCGACCTCTTTCCCCCTCTTGGCCTGAGCATCCTCTCCCACTCTCAATATTTTGTTAAAAACCAGAAGTACCTCAGCCTGGAAGGCAGATCTGAAAAAATGCCACAAGCACCTTTACCTGTGACCTATTCATACCCTCTATATTCAGAGATGAAGCTGATATGCTACCCACACTGGTTGGCATAGGAGTCACATGTCTGTCTACTCTTTTGGCTGGGAGGCAGGATATCAGAGCCTGGCAAACTTAACAAGAAGATTTTCTCAGTGATAGGAAAATTCTTGCTAATACAGATTTATTTCCCATGGTTAAATCATTCAGTCTAGAGAAGATAAGGGCAGTCACCTGGTCTGGTTGGTGTGACAAGCCAATTGGGGGCTATTTGCTCTGTCTCTGTCTGTCTGTCTGTCTCTCTTTTTCTCGCCCTCCTCCCTCCCTTCTCTTTCTCTTGCTCTTCCTTTTCTTTTTTTATTTTTTCTTTTATGAAAAAATAAAACAATATTTCATAATAAAATAAGAGAATTACAATAGTTAATACACTATGCACTATTTTCTTCAAAGTGGTTTCTCAGGGTATAAGACACTGACAAATGATTTCTCTTACAAAGCAGAAACAAACACAAAACTTTCTTTTTAATGAATTGAGAGAAACCAGTAATATAATTGAAACAAATAAGCATATGTATATATCAAAATATTCTTCAAACAACTGAATAGGTAATTTGGGGAACCATTCAGCCTCTCCCCACTTCCTATTTATCTTCCATTCCACTCCTCATTTGCACACACACACACACACACACACACACTTTGAGTTTCTCATATAAGAGAAACCATGTGATATTTAAGCTTCTGTGACTTACTTTACTTAAAATTATATTCTCAAGTTATATCCATTTCTACTCAAGTGTATTTTTATTTATGGCAGAGAGGTAATCCATTGTGTATAAATAACACAGTTTTTTGCCCATTCATCCATTGATGGGCAGATATACAACATCTAGCTGTGGGTCTGTATGTATTGCATGTATAAACATGGGTATGTATTGAAGAAGATACCTAGAAGAGAAATGACTGAGTCATCTTCATTTTTTAAACTTCCATTTTCATAAGCTTCATAGTGATGGCTTTATCTTTAATAGGCCATGTTCATATAAGACAAGTTGCATATGAATTGAGAAAATGGAATACTAAGAAACCTGACTTACATAGTGGCCAGTGTTAGTATCGTATTGTAACACTTAAGGATTGTAATTGTTTGTTAATATTAAGTGGCCAACTTGTCACTGTAAGACTGATGACCTTTATCCATGTGTGCTACAAAAAAGAAAGGATGTAATAAAGCTATGAAACAGCAGAGGGCAATTAATGAAAGTAAAACCAAAATGGAGAGTTACAACTCCAGGAAAAAGCAATTCATATACTGGGAACTTTCCCCACAAATCTCAAATCTCTACGTTTAAGAAAAATGTAGCTGTTTTAGACTGAATTAAAGTCCTTTTTATGCCAGTCACAAAAATTGTGACCACAAAAAATTGAATCCTCATGTTTTTTTATTCCCTTGTTTGGAAGTGCCGCCTGTAAAGTGGGAACCCCCGGTCTAAGGGGTAAACCCACAGGCCCCTGCTGTGGTGACGCTAATGCAGGATTCAAAAGTGATTTTAAAAGCTTAAAAATTCACAAGTTCAGAAGTCTGTAAAAGCACATTTTGGAGTTTCACTATGAAAAGAATATAATCTTACAAGGTCTCTTGTAACAGTCCAAGTAAACAAATGTCATAGACACTTTTGTGATTTAGCAGGTCTGCATTCTATCAGTTTGTCAGGAAGCTGAGCAATGTACCTATTAAAGACTCATAAAAAATTGGAACTATAATTCTGATTTTTATTTATAACTCAGTTTCAGTAAGCTGGCACCAACCTTTAGAGAGACTTTTTTCAAAAAAGAGTATGACTCTGAATTAAAACCAAATTGATTCCAGCCTTCTTAGTTTATTAACTTCCTTCTTATTTTCTGCAGCTTCTATTGCTATAGTCTTTTTCTATTATCAAGCTGCTGATTCCACACACATCATTCTTTCCCTGGTTTTCCTGGTTATAAAAAGCACAGGGACAATAGCCAGCAATCCAGACTCTACTGGAGTGAGGTGGGGTGGGCTAACAGCTCAGCAAGCAGAGGGAATATACAATCAAAATCATAGTATTTTATTACCAGTGTGGGTGGGGACATCAACGCCCAATCATTCTAGAAAGCCAGCCAGATGGGTAGAGACTCTCTCAAATGACCACTCCTTCATTTTGATTCTATCTAGATGCCAAAAATAAAAGACATATAGAAGAAATGTCCTAGCCTTTGTAATCTCCAAACCAGGAATATATATTCCAAATCTACAGCTTACTACATGCATGATTTTGAAAAATTACTTTAGTACTGTAAACACAGAATATGGAGGCACTTCTGTACTTCTACATGGTATGTGTTTTCTTGGTGATTCAAAACACTCTATATTAAATACCTGTTGTTGCCTTCAGCACATGGTAGGTATATCCCAAACACAAAGTGGTCACAGTTGTTATTTTTGTCAAAGGTTTTCTCTTTATTAATTGAGATCATCATATGCTTTTTTTTCTTCACTGTTTCTTCCTTCGTTCTGTGATGTATTACACTGACTGATGTTCATATGCCAAACTATCCTTGTATTTTGGAAATAAATATAAGCTGTTTCAGCCTCCCACCTTAGCCTAGTAATTTTACATTATTAATATTTATATATTATATACCATCTAACAGAATATTGATTTTTATGCATAAACCTTATAAATTTTGTAAAAACCAAAGAATAAAGTTCAGCCAAAATTACAGAATATAGGCATTTATCTTTGTTAATGTATTCACCTTTTGTGGAGAACCACCAGGACAGCTCTCCTTGAAAAAAGAGCATTTGTCTCCATTTTGGCTAAACCTGGCCTTATTTCCATGTACTGATACGTACAGAGCTGTCTAAGATATTTCTTTATTCCCTCAGTTGGCTTTAAGCAATGCAAGTGGTTCTAGCACAGGTACTGATGAGTACTCTTTAAAGCTATGCAACAGGTCAGTGATGGCCAGCCTGTAGCTCCCAACTAGTATGATGAGCTGGGCCAGGTGACACTGCTCTGTCTGCTGGGATTGAGCCTCAGGAAAGAGGCCATGACACCTCAGGGCATGAAGATTACACATCCAAGCCAAAACACTGACCCCAAAACAGGTGATACTTAATCCGACATGTGGATTTCTCTTTCTGCACCTCCCCACCCCCACCTCCATATTGCAGAGGTCCTGTCGGGCCTCCTGTCTAGCCCAGCTCAGATCACTCATCTACTTTCCGCCTTTCAGTCACTCATCCTTGAGCCAGTCCCCTCTTTACAAATTAGTAAAACCCAGGTTAGGTCCTGGGTGTTCCAGTTAGCCATTATCCTAACTGGGCTTAGGACTCTCTACCATTATAGATAAGTGTTTATATCTTTATTCATGCTATAGGTTACACTGGAAGAGGTATATTGGAATTACTTATTGAAATTCCAATAACTTTTCCTTAGGATTACAAATGAGAATCCTCTAAGACCTCAACAAGGTCCAGAAGGGCTTTCTATAACCTTTAACAGAGATTTATACCTTCAGGTGGTTTTGAGTTACTAGTGTCTGGTCATTTCTGTCTGCAAATTTCCCTTTAGCATTTCTTGTAGGGCAAGTCTAGTGGTGATTAACTCTGGCTTGTGTGTTTGTATGCGTACGTGCACACAGGAATTTAATTTCTCCATTTTGAAGGTCGGTTTTGCTAGAAAGAGAATTCCCAGCTGGTACAGTGGATTTTTTTTTTTTGGCACTTTAAATATATTATCCCACAGCATTCTGGTTTCCATAGTTTCTGCTGATAAACTGGAGAACAACTTTATTGCAAATTCCCTGGAAGATCAAGTCACTTCTATCTTGCTGCTTTTAAGACCCTCTCTGTCCTTGTCTCACAGAAATTTAATTGCAATGTGTCTCATTATGGGTTTCTTTCAGTTTATCCTACTTGGAGTTCACTGATTTTCTAGGAATTGTAGAGCAAAATGGGGCGGGGAAAGCGAGACTTTTCCTCCCTTATATTGTACACAGGCCACTCGCGCAAGCATAGCACTCACTCCATCTCTGTACCCTCCTCCTGCACAGGCTCAGGGTATTTACAAAGCGAGGGCCCTGGTCTCCCCCCCCCCCCCCCCGTCACTCAGTTAAAATTCTCAACTTCTCACTTGACACAATGCATCAATGATTACAATGCTCTTTTTAGCAATGTGAGCACATTTAAAAGAGTTGTTTTGAAGTCTTTTTCTAGTAAGTCCAGTATCTGAGCTTTCTCGGGACAGTTCCTTTCAATTCATTTTGTCCAGTGAATGAGTCATATTTTCCTGTGTGTAGGTTTTTTGTTTTGGCATACCTTACAATTTTTTGGTTGTTGAATGCTGAACATTTGTTAATTGAAATGTGGCAATCTTGGAAATTATATTATCCCTCTTCCACAGGATTTGCTATTTTGTTTTTTGATTGTTGGAGGATGTAATTGTTCATTTGTTTTGAAACCTTTTCAACTGTTTTTATGAAACCTATTCTTTGTCATGCGTGCTCATTCAAGTCTCTTACTTTAGCTTGCATATAATTAATGTTTTGATAGAAGTTCCTTGATTCCTGGAGCTAAAACAGGCAAAAATATGAAATACAATGCAAAAACTAAAAAAAAACAAGTAGTTGCTTATTTCAGTCTTCCCTGCTGGCTCTGTGTCAGAAGTATGTCTTTTAGTTTGCTTCAAACCAACGGATCAGGTCTAGATGAAGGCAAAGGTCTTCTTTAGATTCTCTAATATACATCTTTCACCTGGGTGTGCACATGGCTTTTTAGATTTCCCCCATATAAACAGCTCCCTTTGAATGTCCCAAGAATTTCTTTCAGCTTCTCCACTAGACTTTCAATGGTCTACTTATGTCTCCAATGAGAGTCTTGCCCAGGTACCAGTGGATTTGCAGTTTCCTTGTAGCTTTTATGAAGGGTACTCTTTGTCTGTCCTGTCTGCTTTCTAAATTGTACAAAACAGAGAAAAACAAATTAATTTTTTCAGATATTCTTAGCCAGGCTAGAAGACACATACACAATAATCTGCAAATAGGATCTGCTCTCTCTCCTTCCAGCTCAAATGGAAAATGAAACTGAGCTGCTGACACTTAAGACCTCACCTCTAGGAACCAGGGGAGGGGAAGAGAGCAAATGCAGATTCAACTCCAAAAACTTTCCTGCTGTTTTGCAAATGACTTTTTCTTGACCAAGTATTTGCTTGGTTGTCTTAAACATTTGTTTAACTTCCACGAGGACTACAAATTTGGTTCACATAGATTTTGAGTGTTTGTTTGTTGAGGCAGTCTCTTCAAGTTGCCTAAGCTGGTCTTCATCTTTGGGGCTCACACAACCCTCTTGTCTCGGCCTTTCGAGCAGCTGGGAATACAGGTGTGCATTACTTGGATTTGTTGTTGCTATTTATAATATTTATATGGGAAAACATAAGTCTGAAGAATCCGAGTCCACTATTTTGCTAATGTCCATTATTATTACTTTATATGGATTTACCACACTCTGAAAATTGCTCTGGGATGGGTATTCTGCTCTTGCCCTGCAGACTCACCCATACTCTGTTCTGTTCTAGTATCTGACTAAAACCTGATCTGATAGGCTAAAGCAGTTGGCTTTCTTCACTGGGGGTGGGGGAGCAGAGGGAGGTTAGGCACTTAACTCTCTTTGTGTACAACTTGACTCTGTTTTCCATCTACTACCAGTTTCCTCTCATTGATTTTTGTCCCTGGTGGTACCCTCTTTGAGATGCAGACCTAGTGTATTCCCCTGCAGACCCAGGAGTAAAAAAAGAGGTCACTGATCTCTATCATCTTTTGCCATTTTAAGCCTAGGGGCTCTCAGAATTCCTTGTACACGTTCCCACATTATTGCAAGTCACTGTTTTACTCATATTCCTCACTTACTGGTTCGAGACTGTCATCTTTTTCCTGGGGAACTCTGGTGAACACATTGCACTGTTGGCTGCTATTTCTTTTTCAAAGAAATACATGTATTCTGCATAAATCTTCTCAGGTACTAGAAGATTCTAGAGGCTACTTTGGGCCAAGAGAGAGGAATTAACTTTTTTGAATGAACTTATAACATTCCCCAGGAATGAAAGCCAGTTTGCAGGTCAGAAAATGTCTCTTATTAAACACACAGACCTGGTCTTATATTGTAATCTGCAAAATGAATACATTTATGGCTGAATTTGCACAAGGTAGGCGAATGAATGCAATGTGATGCTTGTCCTCCTATCACGGGTGGACAGTGCAGTGCATCAGTCCCTCACAGCAACTTGTTCCTGTTGTAGCTTGGCATAACTGATGCCATCTTGTGCCCTGTATTTGACTCATGCCCTGTGTTTGACCCAGAAGAGTGAAAAATTACTCAGGATACAAGTCCCATGAGAAAAGCAGAATGAGCTGCACCCAAAAGAGAAAATTAACCTGCTCAACAAAGAAGCAGGACATAGGTGTCAACCAAAATTAATGTAAGAATCTAGCTAAATTGTTTCCAAAGGGATATCTTGCTTTTTGACTTTCTGCTTTAAATTCCCTGTAACCCCCAGTTCAAGGCCACTCATTTTTGACTCTGAAACAGGGATCTACAGGTGGTCGCTGAGCTCAGCTAATAAAATTCCAAAATTTATAAGTTTGGCTGCTTGGATTCCTATATTGTTTACGAACTCACTTCAGTTCCAAGAGCAAGATCATCTTACCCCAAATTGAGGAGATCAGTCATCAGGCAGAACTAAAAAGAGAGAAAGTCAGAGTTCACTGTATCTAGCAAAGAGCTGCCTGTAAGGTGAGACTAAACACAGTAACATCTCCATTTGAATTCACTCTTCAGTATGTCAGTCCTGTCTTAAGCATGTAAGTCATCCTTTCTGGCGAAGACTTTTTCCTCTACCTTAATCCTCCAGTGGCTGCCCTTAATCTCAAGACAGAACATCAAATACCTGGCCTGGGAGCTGTCGCTGTCTCTCTCTCCTCCCTTGGGATGCTTGTCCATCGCTACTGCCTACAGTCTTAGACCACTTTTCAGTGTGGCTCTGTGGATGGCAGGATTTAGTGTTTTCCACTAAGGTAAACATATTTTTCAACCTGTCCTTCAAGATACAGTACTATATAAATTCAAAAGCACAGTATCACATAATCTGGCCCCAGACCTCCTATTCTATGCCATGATTTTAACCCTCTATACTGTTCTTAACACACAGTGAGTGTGCTAAACAGCAAGCTAATAGTCATATGATTCTATAAAGTTTTTTAATATTTATTTGTCTTTTCTTGAGACAGGATCTCGCTATGCAGTTCAGGCTGGCCTGGAGCTCACCTGAGCTCACCAGGCTGATCTCAAACCTGCAATGATCCTCCTGCCTCAACCTCCCAAGTGTTGGGATTACAGGAGCGCACCACCACACCTGACTTATAGTTCTCTTTATACAGATGTGCAAGGCGTGACATTTAAACTTGGAGCTAAACATTTGGAGCCACATGTAACTTGGAGTGTTGCAGCAACATCAGATGTTTGTAAATTTGAGTGGAGCACTTTTCCATACATTTGTGTAACTCAAAGCATAGAAAAAGTTTACCAGATGAAAACTGAGAAACAAACTCCTTGTACAGTAAAAGTACGTGTTCAAGGTCACTGAGCCTTCAACTGTTCCTTTCCAGTAAAAAATCCTAATCCTGATGACACTGAGCTTGTTGTGAGAGAGGGGTCAACATACTCTCTCGCAAGGTCAAATAGTTGCTTAACTGTAGCTCAGTTCTTCAGACTATAGCTCATTATTTTTGTGAAAACTTCAAAGTAAATTCCAAATTATTGTTCTTTTCCTATGTTGTTTCAATTTTACTTCTTCTCCAAAAAGCTGATTATATCATTTATCTGGTGACTTTTTTTTAGGGTGTAAGTCTATTAATACTAATTTACTGAATTTGTGTTAGGATTTCAAATTCTGTTTCCTAAGCAAAAGAGTATAACAAAGAAAGAATATCTTTGAAAAACAAAGTTTTAAGTTGTATTTCGATCAATCAGCTTCTGAATATAGACAACCTCTATTTATCCAATGCTGAGGGAAAACATGACAAATTGATATTCATGCGAGCTTCACTCCACCAATATTCATTGGAAGATGGCTGTTTCTGGACCAGGATAAAAACTGGAAAAGTCAAAGTCAAAGGAAACCACTTCCCATCCTGCCAAAGCATGTGGGCTCATAGGGATAGGAGGTATGTACACAAATTTTTATATTTTTATATTAATTTTAAACTGTACTTTTCAGGTAATATTTTTGAGCTACTCTTTAGTAACTATTTAATGTGTGATGAATAGTCACTGTTTTGCATGTATTGTGTCATTTAATTCTTCAATCCATGCAGTGGGCATTGCTCATCCCATCTCAGAGATGAGAAAGCTGAGGCTCAGAAAGTATGGATATTGCAAAGATCGGTTCACTAATAAGCCATTGTTCACAAGTTAATGATTGGAGTTATATATTTAGGCAAACATGTTTTGAAAACATTAAAATTTAATAACAAAGGTAAGGATACACATAATCAAAAAACTGAATTATCAGTTCCTAAGTAACTCAATATATTACAAATATGTGGTAGTCGGGTAGTTGACAATCCAAAAGATAGTTTATGTTCTGAGTAATTTCTTTATCAAAATCATTTTTAAACAAACCCACTGGAAAATATTTTCAAAATCTTTTTTTAAAGCAGCAAAAACAAATTTGTACCTAGTTAACAAATGATTGTAGATTTTGATCTCAGCACTGGATTTATCTTTATAAATAACCCAGGATGGTATGTGGATGTGTGGCCAAAAGTGATAAGATTATAGAATATCAACTAGAGACACAGTCACAATAGTGGAGTCTGGGAGTGAAGATTTTGTGGATCTGGCATATTTGAAATAGCTTTATTATTGTTGTTATTTTAACATATTTTGAAAGTGGAAATAGTGGGTGAGGCTAAGATAATACTTTTGCTATGACAGACTTTGGTTTCTCTCTCTGTGTAATTTCTAAAGGAGGAAACAAATTATGGAATCCAATTACTTCCAATAAAGAATTATAATTGGTAAAAGATGACAGAAAATGAGACTCAGACAGCCATCTCCACATATTGAGTGAGTGAGATTTATTATAGAAGTTAACTAGAGGAGTGTGTGTAGGTGGTGGCAATGAAGATTAAACCCAGACTCTTTGAACTGAGTTATACTCCAAGCTCTTTTCTTCATTTTTTATTTTGAGACAGGGTCTTTGTAAGTCACAAAGCTGAAAAGTGGCTCAAACAGGCAGTTAACCTGCCTCAACCTCCCAGAGTGTTGAGATTACAGATCTGCATGATAATGCCTGGCTCAGAGACTCAGTTTACATACAATAACAGACACCAGAAATGGGAAGATAGAGTTGATAGACACAGTTGAATGAAATTTGAAGTTCCTTCCCAAAGCAGAGCAGACTTCTCTTGGGAGATGGTTTGATAATTCCTCAACCAAAAATTTCCTCTCTCGAGGAGGAGCTAAAGATGGCCAATCAGTGAGCAACAAAATACAAAGCCTCTCAGGAGAAACAACTCATATGCCAGAATAAAACATCCTTGAGAGATCCAGACAGAGGGAGATGGATCCTCTTGACACAGGAAGAAATTAAAACATAAGAATGCTCGTCAAACATGAAGTCTCAGGGTTACAATTGGAACAGATGGAGTTATCAGAAATGGCATTTTCACTGCGACCCACTAAGTTTGCACTGTGACCCACCAAACTTGTTCTCTCTGCCACTCACAGGAGCAACAGCCACGCTGAAGTCGGGGGGTTGGTGAGCCCAACAGAGAGTGGAGCCGGCTAAGGGATCTTCATCAACTCACGGTCAGTGCTGGGAATGAGACCCTCCCCACGGGAAGGGCATGACCAAATGGGCGACATGTTGGAATCAGGCAGGAGGAGCCTGAACTAGGAGTGACAGTGACTTCAGTTGGTTGCTCCCTCCCCAGAGCAGATTCATTGGGATTTGCTTGTACTGGGTTCCGCCCCTGGCTGGGACGCAATGAGCCATCCCAAATCAATTCCCTGCACCTAGCATGCACTAACCTGGGGAAGGTCCCTGAAGTTTGACTGGCCTGGTGGGGAGGGGCCAGCATATGCAGCCCTTGCTTACACCTCAGTGACAAGAATAGGCAGGAGAGGGCAGAGGTCCCTTGCCAGTGTGCTTGGAAGGAACTGTGGCCAACAGGAAAGGGGATTGGGATCTCCACTGTACACCTGTGTGGATGAGGCTGGGACCATGACAGGAGAGAGAGGCAAGAGGAGGCCCTCAGCCCAGAACTGTGAGAGCACTGATCCAGGAGAGGGAAAAACAAGGGAGACTGAAGGTGGCAAACATGCAACATCAGGCATGGCTTCAATAGACATTAAGAGAGATCTTTGGGACCTTGTAGATGAGCTCAAAACTGAAATATTAAATCAGGTAAAGCAAGATATGAGTAGAGTAATAAAAGAAATGCTAAGCATCTCTAAGGAAGACATAGATGGAAGAAGGGAAGAACACAAAAAAGGAGAGAAATATTCAATAAAGAATATAGACTACATGAAGCAGATTCAAAGAGATTTACCAGGAAATTAAAAACCCCATTGAAAGCTGGCAAAATGCCTTAAAAGAAACTAAGGATAGACTATCAAAATTTGAAGACAAGTTTGCAATGTGTGATCATGAAAGGAAAGATCTCTTAAAAATAACAAGGAAACAGGCAGTAACAATCCAAAGACTAGAAGACGAAAAGAGAATCTATAATTTAAAAATAAGAAATGTGAATAAAGAAGCAGGAATGCAAACAGGCGAATTACAAAGACTATTCACGGAAACAATTAAGGAAAACTTCTCAAGCATGGGAAAAGAAAATGACATTCGGTTATGTGAGGCATACAGTACTCCAGCTACCTACAACCAAAGCAGACCTACACCTAGACATATAATAATCAAGATACCAGAAATTCAATATAAAAACAGAATATTAAAAGCCGTCAGAGAAAAGAAACAGATTATCTATAAAGCTAAGCCCATCAAGATCATGGCAGACTTCTTGACACAGACCATCAGATCAAGAAGAGCTTGGAGTGAAGTATTCCAAGCCCTGAAAGAAAATAACCTCCAGCCCAGATTGATGTATCCTACAAAACTGTCACTAGAAATTAATGGAGAAACAAGATGCTTCCATGACAAAGAGGAACTGGGGGAGTTTGTGACCACCAATCCAACCCTACAGAGAATACTGAAGGACATTCTAGAGAGAGAGAAAAAAAATACCAGGATTTTAGGAACAGTGGCAGAAAGGCCTCAATGAGTGGAACAGATAGTAGAATGAAGGAGAAAAGTAGATAAACAAAGGCAGAAAAATAGCATGGCAGAAATGAGGCAGAGAAAGATGGCTATAATCTCTAACATAGATGACCTTGATACATTATATTGTTAATAGTGTACCATGATTTAAAACCCACATTACTCACACTACTCTGCTTAGATGTATTATATTCTGTTCCAGTCATTCTACCTGTACTAGATTTGAGGACACAGACAGTTATCCCCAAAATAACAGGATATAGCACAGTAATCATCCTTAATTTCCTGCTAACTTAATCTAAAGCTCTGTATAACCTACACTGTTTTACCATGACTGATCATAATCGAATTTGGTTTGTTAGATCACTGGTTTGTATTGATAGATTTTATTCAAAGCTGTTATGATTGATAGTATCAAGTCTGAGAGTATAGGCAACTGCACTGAAGATGACAAGATTCACTAGAATATCCACTCTGGTTTGATTATTACCTGCCTTTGAAGTTTTATACTGTCTAAAATGTTTTATTTTTACTAATATTGTTATGTACTGCTATATTCAATTACACTGCTATATTCAATTATGCCCAATGATATAGATAATTCTATTGAAGACAATAAGAAACAACACAGTAATCATTGTAGATCACCTTGTACTGTGGTTTTATACAACTTTTTGGTTTCATGTTTTTATAAGAATTTGTTTTGTTTTGTCTTGCTATGTTTTATTTTTCCCTCTAATACTGAAAGGATAGAAATACATGTAGAGATTCATGCATGCATAGCTGTTTACAGTCTCACTGTTTGAATATCTATTTTATATGCTTTAATTTTGTAACTTGAATAACTCTTTCTAAAAGGACAATATGTAATTTAACAACTAGTCATTTCTTACTGTTTATTCTTTTTTTTTTTTTGAAATTCTGTATTATCTCTACCCTTTAAATGTTTTTTTATTTTTAAATAAAAAACAAACAAACAAACAAAAATTTCCTCTCTCAGGGTCACTAGAATTTTCTTGAAAACAGAAGACCAGAAGACCTGTACAATTTGTGGAGAGAAGCAAAAAATTGAAAACCTTAAATGGCATATGTGAAATCAGTCATTGAAAACTTTAGTTTGTAGTCCAAGGTTCTAATAGCACTAGACTCAGTCAACTCTGTAAGCACAATGACCCTGTGCTTCATGCATGGGGGACAGGGGTGTGGGAGTAGGTTTGTCAGGTAGAATAATTCACTTGTTAAATAAACTGGCTCCAGAGGTAAGCAAGTAGGTACAAGTGGGTAGCATCTAAAACCTAGTGGAGAGGGTGATGGAGGGACCAATTGTTAGTTTTAATCATGGAACAGAACCTACTTAATTTGTGTGTTTGTGGGTACACCCAGAAGTGCAAAAAGAACAGAATACCAGCTAGAAGTACAAATTCAAACAATCTATCTTTTACTGGCTGTATGATCTTGAACATTCTGCTTTGCTGTTGTCAGCCTCAGTTTCCCCATCTATAAAATAGAAATGTGAAACTTCTTACTTACAAAATTGTGAAGAGTGAGTCTGGAATTTAACACTTTGATTGGCAGTTAGTAAGGATTTCTTTTCCTTATATATTACTATTACCAGCACAGATATACTTTGTATATTCATACAATGAATCTTGCTCTTTATTAAGTGTGATTTGCCAAGTCTTTAAAAATTCAGTGTCTTTCGATCTTCCTCTCTATTTCTACCCTAGTCATTTCTAATATGGAAAAGCTCCCCTTGGAGGTCAGTGAAGTCTCATTTCCTGGAACTGAAGTAAGTGTAAAATAAGTCCTCCTGACACATTCTCCAGAGACCTCTCACAGTCTCGCTAGACTTTCACTAAGAATGGTGAAAACTCAGCTGGCCAGTTGGCACTACAGGATCCAGCTACAGAAAAACACTGTAAAACCTTCCAGAATACTTTCTACAGGGCAAACAATCATCTTACATGCTGATTTTTCCCAGCTCTTGTGTGTGGTGAGGATCTGTGAATTCAGATGGTCATCAGCCATGGGTGGGAAGCTTCATTGCCAGTGTAGCCAGAGCCTGGCTTGATTTCAGCCCTAGTACAATGTCATCTACACCTGCTGCTCAGGTAGGCCAGGAGGAGGTCAACAGTACCATCTTATTTAGACTTCCTAAAGGTTTAATTACATTCAGTTCTACTTGATAGCATGCCCCCATCTATACCAATGTTTCTCAAGCAAAGTTTTCAGGAGGATTCTGAGGACTAGTTGTGGATCTTAGCATGACTTCATCCTTGGAGCTCTGTTAGCATCTGCAGCCTACTCATTCCCTGTCTGACCTTTTGATACTTCCCTTCCATTTTATCTCTACTGTGACTCCTTTAGAGAAAGGTTGTTACCTAGTTTTAAGGGCTTACCTTGCAGTCAGAAGGCTTATTAAGGGTTTGATGATCACTCTTGAGGAATGGAAGCTATGTGCCAGTGCAATGCCTTTTTTCTTTCTTTCTTTCTTTCTTTCTTTCTTTCTTTCTTTCTTTCTTTCTTTCTTTCTTTTTTTCTTTCTTTCTTTCTTTCTCACCCACAGTTCTTTCTCCCTCCTTTCTTTCCTTGCTTCTTTGTTTTCCTTCTTATTCCCCATATGCCTTCTGTTATCATTTTCCCTTTCCTTCCTTCCTACCTTCCCTCCCTCGCTCCCTCCTTTTTTGTTTCTTTGCTTTTCTCTCTCCTTCTAGTGTATTTATTGACTGTCTGGTATATACCTGGCACCAAGACTCTGTTAATTATCTGAAATCAGCCCAAGCTGTGTAATTTGAAGATGACAGCTGTTATGATTTAGATCAAGAAATCCCAAATCCTCACATGCTATTGGTGAGACTTGTGAAAGATATCTGGATTATGCGGTGCTAAAACTGGTTTCCTGCAAGAAGGTGGAAGCCTGGCTTGAGGAGAGTTATTGAGGGTGAACCTGGCACCCTGGGTCCGCCCTTCTCTGCTTCCTGGAGGTCATGAAGTAAGCAACTTTCCTCTGCTGGGTCCTTGATTTCTGCTTGCTGTTCTGCCTTGCAGCTGGCTGAGCACAAACTACTACTGCGAGTCAAAGTAAATCTGTCTTCCTTTAATTATGGGTTTGGGATATTTTGTCCCAGTGACAAAGAAAGTGACCAAGACAATAGCAATAGAATTAAGTTGTTAGTACCTTAAAAGGAGAGAAAATTTGTACATTTATTAAATAAATGCACTCAAAAAATTGTTTTCAAATGATTTGTTAAGTTTAGGTTTTATTTAGCACAGCAGCAAAGAGAAAAGTCCTGAGAGAGTAAGAGAAGTAAGATTGATAAGGCAAAGATAGAGCAGCAAAGCCCCCTACAAAAACAAAAACAAATACAAATACAAAATGTTCATGTATTTTTTAATGTTTCCCATTCATTTTGACCTGAGCCAGGGACTATGAGAGACAGGAGGAAAGTGGAAATGACGTTTTCGTGTAACATCCTTGGGAAGTGTAATTAGGAGCAGCCAACCAATGATACCACAGATTCCCCAAGGAGAAGGCCAGGAGATGGGCACAGACCAGGCAGACAGATAGTCATTTCTCAGGAAGAAGTGAATTCTTGATGGTGAATCACTGTGTCAAGAAGGAGGATTTTTTTCTGACATCAGTTTCCAAGCAGCTCACCCAGACTCTCTTACCAAGAGGGCACTGGAGCATGATGCCCTTGCAGTCCTGCTGTATTTATTTTCTCTATTTTCTAAAGGGCCATTTAAACCAAAAAAGAATTATGGCCTCTGGAAACTCTGAATAGTGGCTTGGAATTTCTGGAATTTGTCATTCTTACTTTGTGGAAGATTCTAGTTCCATCTGGAAAACAAAACTGGTGGTTTTTAATGTGAAAGAACAACTCTACTTATTCTGTTCTCTAATAAAGGCCCCCAAACTCAAAACAAAACAATTGTATCCTGTTAAATATCTACCTAGGTCACTTAAAATGAGTTTCACTTACCTAATTATGTTAGCAGTGGTTTAAGAATACAGAGTATTTTAAATCCTCAATCTTTTAATTTTCCATATCTCATTCCTTTTAGGTAAAATCTAATATCTTCCAGGCTTGCTAGGTTTGTGCATTCATGTTCATTTCTGTGATTGACCCCATAATATTTACTTATAACATTCATAAAAACACCCCACATGCCAAAAGCTGTTCACTGCAGGAAGATGATAAAATACAAAAATATTTAATCAGCCAGTGGGAATTCCCTTGCAAGCTAAATCAAAGACTCTCGCAGAGGGCCCACAGGGACATTGTAAGGCCAGCAGATACAGCCATGCTGAACAACAGCAGGAGGGAAGCCTGCAGAAAATCTGCTCTGGTCAGGGCCCTTCATGTCTCCAGAAACCAGTCCTACAGAGATATTTGCCTCATTGTTTGAAGACTTGATGGGCAGGTGTGTCTAGTCACTGTGTTTCTCCTCTGGGGTTTTTACAGGTTGTTACATCTCTCCCAGGGCCATCCTATCAGGTAACTTCTACTCTGCTAACTTCTCCTTCCTAAACCCAGGATTCATTTGGTTCTCTAATAGGAACACCAGTGAAGGTTTGTAAGGTGGATGTGCTGGAGGAAATGACAGGGGAAATGTTGTGACGGGAAACCATCCTAGGCAAAGAGTTCTGAACCCAACCTGACTCTGACTCTGCCGTAGGTACCTTGAGCAAGTCACTACCTATGATAGTTTAGATCTTGAATGTCCCCCCAAGCATCATCTCCATATTTATAGGCCTTTTGTAAGGTGATTGGATCATGGGAGCATGATAGCTGACTTGCTGCTGGGAGATGGGACCATCTTGATGTGGGTCAGGAAGGTGTGACCCGGAAGGGTTTATGACCCTTCCTGCCACCTTCCTTCTCTCTCTGCTTCCTGGCTGCCATGGATTAAACAGCTTTCCTTCTCCCAGGCATTTCCACCATGCTCTTTGTGCCTTGGAGCCAGAAAAATATGGACTGAGTCCTCTAAAGACCACGAGTCAAAATGAACCCTTCCTCCTTCAAGTTATGGGTATCAGGTATTTTGTCCAGCAATTGACAACTACCTAAAACACTGCCCATCTCTTGAAAGTCAGACAGAGCTTTTATTTTCAGCCCCAGTGGTTTCAAAGATTGGAGAAGTGACAAGCACTAATAGAGGTTTTTAGGCACCCTCTCCACCATTTTCATGTCAATCAGATCTGCCTTCATCAATTTTATATTTTAGATTATACATAATATTTAATTCAAAAATGTTTCAGTGTCAAAATGAAAAGCTTAAAAATCACTGGACCAAAGACAGATAATTCAATAAGAGCATAATTTGCTGCTTAATAACATCTCAGACTCAAACTTCCCAGTCCTTGGCATTCCCCACTAAATATTACTCTATACTAGTTTGATTATACTTTCACTAAGTGGTTGTCAGAACATGTGCCAGGTCTACCCGGGGTAAGGTTATAAATCAAGGGCACAAGTGTACTTTTGCAAAAAGCAGCAACGTAAACCAGTTGGCAAAATGTCTTTCTCTCCTTTTGGGTTACTTTGTATTAGAATAGTACAAAGCAATGTACTTGGGTCCCTACTGACTGCCAGAGTTGTTTCCTTCTTGTTTTAAGTAGATCTGGTCTTGGAATTGTAACATAACTATTACCCTCCCAGGACCAGAGAAAGTTCATGAGCAATGTATTGGGACACATGTGTGATAGTCACCACAATAACTCAGAGTCACTTAGGGTCTCACTGTGATGCTTTGTTATTAAGCTGATCTTGTTCTGCAATGATCCTTTCTAGATGGCTCTTTGGGTCTTTATGCAGTTTCCTGAGAAGTCTATCAACTGAGGTCACCAAAATTCCAGGAGTGGACACTACCAGCCCAGCCACATTCACCGTATCTTTTTTCATTCCACAGTTTTCATTTTAAGTCACACAGAATGGTTTTCACTCATTCCATCATCAAATAATTTTGCCATTCAATTTCAGTATCATGCTACATGTCCTTAATTTTGTCTTTGATATTGACTCAAAATTCTATCACAAATTAAAAATGACAGAAATGTACTACCGGGTAAAATATAAGGAATTTTTTTTTTTTTTTATCGCTACTGGGGATCAAACTAACAACCGCGTGCTTACAAGGCAGGCGCTTATGCCGCTGAGCTAAATCCCCAGACTCAATATAAGGAATTTTTAAATTCAGCTATTTAACATTACCTAGAATACTGACATCAAAAAGATAATTTTTATTAACATTTAGTTATATGTTCTTCCATGTCTTCTGTATATATATACTTTGTTTTATAGCAATGAGAACATCAGTATGCAAGTTTATAATCTCCTCTTTTGACTATAAACAACACATTCTGCACATTTTTGCATGTTAATTATATTCTTCTACAATATACCCTTTAATGACCATAGTATATATACTATGTTGAACTCAATTCATTACCACTGGCTTTTTAAGAAGTTCACATTTTGTAATATTAAAAGTCCTATAATAATTATGCCTTCATTGAGAGGAACCAGTATCTTATTCTTGTGTGCAATATGGAATTCTTTGCACTGTGGTAAGAGTAAACTCTATATTGAGTATGTATAGTCATCTATACTTCTGTTTTGGACTGTGCTTATTCATGTTGTTTGGCATTTTCCTTTTTGTGTATTCTATCACTGATTTCTAAGAATTTATTATATATTAAAGATCTGAAGCTTTTATCCTCTACATATGCAACAAGTATTTTTTCCAGTGCTCCAAACATAAAAATGTTAGTATCTTTATGGTCAAAATGATAAAAACTATTGTTCACTTTCTTAATTGTACTTGCTGTTGGTATCATACTTAGAAAAACTTCGGCAAAGCCAAGGTTGTATAAATACTCTTCCACCCAACATTTATATTGTTTTCATTTCATTATAAAATTACTAAGTAACCTGGAATTTATTGGAACAAAGTGTGAAGTAGACTTTTGACCTTTAATCCAGTATTTAGTCTACTGGCAAATCTTTTCAGTTCCTCCCTGAGAGCCCTCATGGAATTTAGCTCTCTGTCCATAAACTGACACATTTAGTACAGATACTGATCTGTTCTTTAAAGTTGTCTCAACTTTAATCTAGTCACACTGTTCAGAAGCTCATGGCAGTCTCAAATGCTAAGTCCTTGTATGATTATGCATATAAATGTTTATATTTATTTGCCCTTAAAAGCTAAACAAAATTTCATCTTTAATTGCTATATTTATATTTTACAATATCTAAATTAAATTATGACTTACTAAGCCCAAACATCACTGCTGGTCTTCAGAAGGCAGGTTCCTTTAGTCAAGGCTGTCACCTGGGACCTTAAGCCTTCCTAAACCCCTTAAAGTTGCTGCTCCCATGAGCCTCATCTCAAAATGTACCACGTGTCTGTGACTTCCTCTCTCACGAGGTATCTCAGTTCCATCCTTTCAACTGTTGTGCAAGTCCTGTTTTTTTCCAGGAGGCATGGACGCATTTCTTAGCTAAGGACCCAAGGATTTTCCCACTTTCTTGCAGTTTCTCGCGCAGTTCTGTAACAATAACTGTTGCCACTCTAAATCACCTCCAACAGGCATAAAAGCTTAAGTTGTCTTTAAAGTAGTCATGAATGCAGCACAATTTTAGAGTGTTAGAAAAAAATGAAAAGATAATCTAGAGATTTTTTATAACCTTTCTATATCAGTTTTATTTTACCCTGCAATTTAAGTAGACATCAGTGTCATTTTCACTTATGTAAACCACTTGGGATGACCTACTTTTAAAATATTATTTCCCAAAAAATAATAATAATAATAAAATATTGTTTCCTATAAAATTATAAAATTCTCTAACTTTTCCGTGTCTTCTATTAACATATAAAATTTTTAATGGCTTTTGGTGATGATGATAATGATAACGACTACTATATTTCTGCTCTTCAAGATACTCAAGGTAAAGATAGAGAAATTTTATTTACTGCTTATTTATAGGTCTTTCTTTCCCACAATTCTGTTATTCTTTTAATAGTAAGACATTCATTTGGCCTTCCTTGGCCTATTTCTTTCTCTGTTCATTTTTAGATAATGTGTTTTTAAAAGATTCTTGTGCTAAAACTGCATGAGTATTATCAGTTTCCATAGTGGCATCATATTTTCTAAATAATTCACTTTTCTTAACACTGGCTGGCATTTTACTGATGAAGAATTTATATACCTTTAGCACAGATGTATTCATCTAAATGCCTGCCATAATGCCTCAATCTGTCTGCAAGTTTGAGAGCAATTTGAAAATAATCAGCATGTTTGAGTAACCTAAATTGTTTACTCCAAAAGTATAATCTGAAAACTTCGAGAAGTATGTGAAATTTAATTTTGTGCAAAATATCTGATTTCCCTTACTTTGTTAGGTCTTTTCCTGGAATTCTTACTTTTTCATCCAGGTCACATTGTAAAGAAAAGTGCATAGAATCTGCTTCACCATTTCTCTAGCTTCATAGCTTTCTGATTAGCTACAAATTGAGTGTTTTTAAGAGTGGTTAAAAAATAGCAGAGCATAATTAAATAATTCCACTTTCTATTTGTGATGTTTCTTTAGTTATTATTAATGTTGGTTTTAGTTACTTTCCTTTTCACTGGGACACAGTACCTGACACCTACAATTTCAAAAAGAAAGTTTATTTAGCTCACAGTTTGTAGAGGTTTCAGTTCATAATTGGCTGGCTCCAAGGCAAGGCAGCATGGCAGAGGGAAAACCTCATGGAATTCCAGCAGACAGTAGAGAGTTCAAGGGAGTAGGAGGGGAGATAATCCCTTTTAGCCAGACCTCAGTGACCAAAATTTTTTCTACCAGGGTTCACCTCTCAAATCACATTTAGCTATAAAATCATCAGTGGTGTTAGCAAAAGAGGAAGAAAAGAAACAAAGGCACAAACTCAGAAAGACAGGTTTATTTCAAAACAAACCTGAGAACGACCACTCTGACTATGATAGTGCAGGCCTCAGTGAAAGAGAGCTATGATTGCCTGCCAAGAATGCTTGCCCAAGGACAAGGCTTGGGAACCTACAGGGAGTTGTGGGTATAAATTGGTATCAATAGCAAGGCTAATGATATGAGTCACTGGGATAGCAGGGCTGATAATGGTATGAATTGCTGGGTGCAGCTGTCCTTGGAGAGGGGCTTAGAGCAACTTCTGGTAAGGATGGCAGTGGTCAGATTTCTTCAAGTGGTCTAACCTACTGAGTACCTCCTCCCATGATGCAATCACCTCCCAAAAAACCCACCTATGAGTTCATGAATAAATCATAAATTGTAATATTCCATTCCTGGCCCTCCTAAGATTCATGTGAATCCTTTTATGCAAAATGTATTTTGTCATTCCTGACAAGTGAGGCTACTGCCAGCAGGCTCAGCAGGAAATCACAGAAGAACAAAGCTTTGTCTACCTGTACCGCCCATCGTGAGAAACATGACTAACTCACCCTTGTTCCGCTCATTCAAAGAAGCACAACCACACTATCTTAGGCTCCAAATTCTGAAAGGCAGAAAACTCCTCTCTTCCCCTTCAAATCCTATATACTATGCTCACTTTCTGCCGATTCTTTTTCGCAGAGCCCAGCCCTTTACCATGGAAATGATTCAACAGCAATGGTTGCTCTTATACACCCTGCTTGGGTGGTCTCTCTCCTCTCCAGGTCTTTAACATATTTAGTTCATCTCTAACAGTTGCCAAAGTCCTAACAGTTTCAAGATTGCTGAAAAGCCCAAGTTCAAAGAGATTTAATCAAACTCAACCGAGAGCTCTTGTAAAAATTAAAAGAAAGTAAAATACTGCCAACATACATAGGCACAAGCTAAACATTACAAACTCCAAAAGGGGAGTAAAAAAGAATAAGACTAAAGAAGACCAAAATCTAGCAGGATGAACACTAAATCCTGTAGTTCTGATTCCAGAACCTGGAGCAATCTGTGGCAAGATGTGAACTCCAAAGGGCTTGGGCAGCCCCACTCCTGCAGCACTTCTGGTGGCTGTGGCCCTAATGACTTCTCTTGGGCTGGCTTTGCTCACTCCTTGCAGCTTTCCTCAGGTATTCCATGTTAGTGACCTTTCCAACATCCCAGGTTATCCATTGCACTTTTACCTTCACTCTCACAGTTTCACACAATGCTGTCTCGGGAGTACACTTCTTGGCCTCTCAGGTCTTCTTTCAAAACCTGGATGTAAGCCTCTGTGGCCCTCACCAATTCTATATCTGCATAAAACCAGTACCACTTGAAAGACACCGAGGGCTTTCACCAGGTGAAGCAGCAACCAGGCTTCTTTCTGCCATAGCTGTAGGGGTCTCTCGGTGCCTGGATAGCTGAGAGTTTCTAACTGAATCCTGACAAAAAAATTATGTGGCTGATAGTCATCTAGAGCATGGAAGCCTGAGGCTTTCTTCTCGAAGCAAAAATTTTTTTCCTTCTTTCATTTCTTTTCTTTTCCTTTCCTTTCTTCTTTCTTCTTCTTTCTTTCTTTCTTTCTTTCTTTCTTTCTTTCTTTCTTTCTTTCTTTCTTTCTTTCTTTTTCTTTTTTTTTTTCCTGTTTGAGACAGGGTTTCACTATGTAGTGTAGGCTGGACTTGAACTCCCTTTGTAGCTCAGGGTGGCCTCAAATTTAAATTCACCACGATCCTCCTGCCTCAGTCTCTGGAGTACTAGAATTGTAGGCATGTGCCTCCAAGCCCGGCTCAAAGCAAAAAATTTAAACATGGAGTCCTTCTGGCTCCTGCGATGCCCTCATGCCATTTTTTCCTGAATGAAGTACTTGGCTTCATTCTTTTAGCAAAGAAACTGCCATCTGCTCCATCTTTTCAGACCTCAGCTATATTGGAGCTTCATTTCTGGTCAAACTAAAAATATTTTAAATTATGCTGCTGGACCCCTTGCTCTTGATTCTCAAGTTACAGCTGTCTAAAAGCCCAGCAGTAGCCATGCCGGTAACTCAACAGAGATGTTTTCTGCCACATTAATTAACCCATGAACCTTAATTTCAGCCTCCTGCAATGTCTCAGGGCAGATTTCCTGCCAGAGCATAACACATATGGTCAACACCGCCCTTCTTCCCAAATAAGACCTCTTGAATCTGGTCTTTTCTGATGTGTTACCGCCAATATTCTGGTCTTCTAATCTCCAATCAGAATCTCTCATCAAGATAGGCTCAAAGCATTCTAAGGCTGCTTCTCTTGCTGGCATCTCCAAACCTTTCCAAACCCCTCCCACACACCAAATCCAAAGGCTTTTGAATCACAAGACTTTTGACCATAGTCAGGTAGTGTTACAGCAACAACCACTTATCTCTAATACCAAATTCTGTCTTAGTTACTTTCCTCATCCCTGGGACACAATACCTGACACCTCCACTTAAAAGAGGAAAAGTTTATTTTGGCTCACAGTTGGTGGAGGTTTCAGTCCATAGTCCACTATCTCCAAGGCAAAGAAGCATAGCAGAGGAACATGGCAGAGATAAAAGAGCTCATGGCATGGTGGCAGGAATTCAGGGAATTAAGCAGAGGGATTAAGGGAGGATGGAGGGAGCTAATCCTTTCTGGCCACCCTCAATGGCCCACCTCTCCAACCAGGCTACACCTCCAAATCACATTTAGTAATAAACTCATCAGTGAACTCTGCCACTGATAAATATCACACGTTGGGGGAAGCATCTAGATATAAATCAAAACAAATGTAGAAATGTGATTAAAAAAACTATTAGTACCATGAATGTACATGCAGTTAAGGCATTTTTAAATATCTAAACCATTCTTCCTTTCAGAATAGTGCTGACCTAAAAGATCACAGGTCAGCAAATAAACCAAAGAAATAAGGGAGAGAATAAGTAAGCGAGATAATTGCCTGGGTGAAGCAGCATTTAATTTTCTATTGAGATCAAAAGTCCCCCATCAACTGTATTCTTCAAAGATGTGGAAACTGGAGGAACATTTTAGACAGGACTTGGTAATTGCTTGGAAATATAAAGCTACAATTAATCTATTGATATGCAACACATGAATTGAGGTAACGTGATCGGGATCCAGAGAACATTAGCACCTATTGTCAAAGCCACATGACTAGACACTAATTGGAACTGCAAGATAGCCAGCATCATATGCTGAGGTAAGTCCTATAGAATTAGAACTCCAAGAACCAAGAGATCAAGTAAATGCCATCACTGCCATCTTACTCATTCAGTCAATTGTATACCATCTATTGAGTATTTAGAATATTCCAGAAACCATTCTAGGCACCAGAGTATGGTAGTAAGCAAAACAGCAAAAGCAGCTAGCTGCCTCATAAAGTGTAGAATCTAGTGATATGGCAGAAAATATAGGTGGCAATTTTTTAGTGCTCAATAATATATGAAATTACTTAATTGATTAGATAATGAGTCTTATTCAAATGGAAAACATTTACTATAGGAAACCAAACATTATGAAATGAAAGACCAAGGACAAGAACGTTGAGAGTCA
Source organism: Hydrochoerus hydrochaeris (assembly GCA_004027455.1). Taxonomy (NCBI): domain Eukaryota; kingdom Metazoa; phylum Chordata; class Mammalia; order Rodentia; family Hydrochaeridae; genus Hydrochoerus; species Hydrochoerus hydrochaeris. Next base: position 30,756 of record PVLA01010017.1, read on the forward strand.
CAAAGAATGACAAGACAAGTAGAAGGATGCATTTATGTAGGGCGTCTGTAAAGAAAAATTTTTGAGGTAGGTGAAAGTATATTGTCATTATGAGGGCAAGAGCTGTCTGTCAGTCTTCTGTCTGTCTGCTTAGTTGTCTGTTCATCTATCTATCTATCTATCTATCTATCTATCTATCTATCTATCTCTGTTTTTCTCAACATATACAATAGGGTTCATGGTGTTCCCTTCCAAGATACTCACATCCTAGCACCTGAAACCTGTGAATGTAATGAAATGGAAGGAGGGGGTGATGTTGACTGATTTACCTTTACTTTTAAAGGAAGGATTTTGAGATGAAACAATTAACCTAGATGGTTTAGGAAGGCCCTAAATGCCATCAAAATTCTCCTCAGAAGATTGGACCATGCCAGGTATGGCGATGTACACCATAATCCTAGCCCTTGGGAGGCTGAGGAAGTAGGATCACAGTGAGTTCAAGGCCAGCCTGTAGTACATAAACCCTCTCTCAAAACGAAAACAACACAAACAGATATTAGGCCACAGAAGAGGAGACAATAATGTAATTACAGGTGCAGAAACTGGAGTGGTGTAGTCATAAGCCAAAAAGTGACAGCAGCCATCAGGATCCAGGGAAGGCAGGATCAGCTTCTCTCTGAGCACCTTGGGAGGGAGCATGCTCTTGAAGACAGCTGGGTTTTGATCTGCTAAAACTGACTTCAGGCTTCAGCTCTGCTATGCAGGAGTAAAAGTAAGCATTACTTTAAGCCACTGTGTTTATGTTGATGCATTACAGCTGAAAAAGAAAACTAAAACACATTTGTAGGGACACACGGACAATCACATATGTGCCTGATACTTTTATTTATCTACTAGATATCTCTACAGAAATATCCTCTATTACTTAATATTCAAAACAGAGTCTTGTTTATCATTCCTAAGTCAGTCTCTTTCTAGACATCTCTCTCATCTTTGGAAATAGCAACCTCATCTTTACCTCTTCAGGTCAAAAAATGAGTTTTCTTCATTCATTGTACTCTCATTTCCAAACAATCATTGATATATTTTCATTTTACCTCCAAAATACCTATTGAATCAGTTTGTTTGGTGGTGGCAAAGATGGAAAGAACAGATATAGAGAAAAGAAAGAATCAGAAATCCATTTTGACTATTCCAGTTAAACCTGGATATGTTTATTGAAATGTACACCCTGGAAAAATTTCACTATGTCAGTTTTAATGTTTAAGCTACAAGTAACATAAATATCCAACTCAACAGGTTTAAACAATGAGGCAAATTTTTATAGTCCTAACAGGAAGTTTAGATGGTACAACAAACAGCTCCAGTGTTAGCTATTACAAAAGACTCCTGATACTATCAGGGACTCATTCTATTCGCTTTCCACTTGGTCATAATAAGTATGAGCTTTCTTCAGGCTAGCTGTGTGTGTTGGCTACAATAACTCCAGGCATCTCAGCCTCCAAATTTTATTAGTGGAAAGTGCTTCTTTCTGTGCTTCTCTGTTTGTCAAGGAAAAGCATTTCTCAGAATCCCTCCACAAAGTTTTCCTCATCTCTTATTGGCCAGAAGTGAGTTCTCTTAAACAAAAGATTAGCTCAAATATTTCTTCATTGCTTAAACTTAAATAAGATGTGCCTTTGATGCAGATATTGCATTTCTCTCCTGACATGGATGCCTGAATAAAATTAGAGTATTCCTAGCAAGAAAGAAACAGAAGAATAAATTTTTAGTTCACTGACTAGCAGGGTCTACCACACATCTTCCCTGTGTTCTTTTCCAATCTTTCCTTTCCTCATTTTTGCCTGATAAAATGTGATGTTGATATTTCTATTCACTTGATGCCTGAGTCTAGTTCAGGACAGCAATAGGGGTGGGAGCTATACATCTGGGGGTCATCTTCATGGAGTCAAGACTGACCCATGATTAGGAGACAGATGTCCAAGGATTGATCTTTCGGACACTTCAGTGATTAGAAATTGGAGGTACAAAGTAAAACATCAAAGAACATGAGAAGGAAACACCAGAGAAATAACATAGAAGTAGAGAAACTTTGAAGACAAATAAAAAATAGTTCCAAAGTGGAGGGAGTGATTAATTATGTCCCTTATAATTTAAATAATGTGACTAAGTTGTCACCACTGCATTTAATGATATTGAGGGTCCTTTTGTTGAGAGATGAGAATAAAAACATGACTTCAGTGGCCTTAAGAGAAAATGGGAAGGGAAAATTAGGGAATATCAAGTGTACTTAACATTATTAAGAGCCTTGCAGAAAAATTCCAGTGGATGGAACAAATAATACCTAATGAAGATCATCCAAATCATAGGAAGGAGTGTTGAGTACTCTACTCATGAAAGGGAAGAGAGAATCACCAGACAATATTCTTAAGCAGAAACCGGGGAGTAGAATTTTACTTTCATATACAAGTTTAGTGGTCAACATTGTACTTACTATACGCACAGTTAATAGGAGAGAAGATAGAACATATAGGCTCATATGCAGAGTCAGATATATATATATGGTGTCTTAGTTACTTTTCTCATTACTGAGACAAAATACCTGATACCCAAAGTTAAGGGAGAAAAGGTCAATTTAAAGCATGGTTTGTAGAGTTTTCAGTCCATAATCAGTTGGGTCCAAGGCATGATGGCTTAGCAGATGGGCATTCCAGAGGTTCTTGGTGAGCAGAAGGTAAAGCAATAACGGACTTTAACAGCATCCTTCTGCCCCTTTTTTCTTATCCAGACTAACCTCCGTTAGGTCTGGTAGCACTCACACCCTTAATCCTAATGTTCTTGGTCCTAGCATTGCACCACGAATCAATGACATACTCGAGATTCATCCACCTCTAAAAAAGCCTCATCTATGACCACATGAGGTTTGGGGGGGTCATCTAGAGAGAACTGTAACGTATGAATATTATTAGAAGTTTGCTTTCGATTGCTTTCATTTTCTCAATTGTATAACAAGGAACTTATTAATTGAGAGTAAGAATATGGCAAAGTATTATCAGAAACTTGAAGAAATTAACAAAAGTAAAAAATTTCTGAGGAATATAGGAAATAGAATGGCATTAAAAATAGAGTATGATGAACACTTTTACTTTGCATCAGGTTGTATACAGAATTCCAAGTTAAAGTCTAAAATGAACTTACCTGGGCTTGTAATATACAATGGCAATTAAACCAAGCCTATGAGCTTCCAGCAAAATGAATTACCATCCTATCTCAGAGATAGTTGGAAAATTCTCTCTGGAAGAGAGGGGAACCACTCCCCCTTTCATGCAAACTAGTCTCCCAGCCCTGATATTACTCCTAGACAACTGGAATTTTACTCCTAGACAACTGGAAGGTGTATATACTAACAAGGTTATGTTAGGTTAGCATTTTCCTTTCCAAACTAATTTTGCAAGGCAATCTGGCTTTGACATTGTCAGCTATATGTCACCTTCTCTGGCATTTCTGACCACAGCTCCATGAGCTAGAATTGGTCACCTGATACATATTTTAGTGACTTGAACAAAGAGCTCTGATGTCACTTAAACTAGAATTCTGATTTCCCTTCTTTCTATGGTGTGACTCGAACTAGCCATTTAATTCATTGTGCCTGTTTCCTCATCTGTAAATACTGACAAAAATAAAGTCGTTGTGATTTTTATTAAATGCAGTAAGCAGGTGAAGGATTTAGAATAGAGCTACACACATATTGTACATATTAACTGCTTTTATGATTATTAGTCATTGTTCAAAACTAAGAGGTTCCTGGAACCAGTAACTTGGAAGAATAAATCAAGCACTGGCCCATGTGAAGTTCATAAATAGAGTGGAGGTTGCACAGATGTGACAATCTTACTTCAAGTCTAAATGAAATTATTTGCATGGGGCTTTCAACACAATGCCATAAGTTCCAAAATAACCATAACACTAGTTTAATTATAACTAAATATAAGTTTTATAAAGATATATTTACAAATGTGGATATAAATTTCCATGTTAAACTATGAGCAGTTCATCAGGTAGAAATCAGCATAATGTAGCTACTCAAAACCAAAGATCAAGTCTCAGCCTAAATCAGCACTGTGAACCCTGTTCCTCAGTTTCTGCAAGCAGCTGGTTGGTCTCCCTAACTTCTCTTGTTGCTCTGTCTCTTGAAGTTTTTGGGTTCTTTCTTTTCAGTTAATGAAGATGAAATCATCCTGTTTAAGATCCTTTGTCTCTGCCATCTGTAGCTGTTTTTGTCTTTCATTTATCATTCTTTTTGCATTTTCATGGTTGATACTACGCTTTGCGTCTCTGGATTGAAGCCATCTTTTCTCTCTGGCTAGGTCTACTTTTCATTTGATGTTACTCCTGGGTTTGCAGATTGAAATATGCTCTTCTCTAAAGGTAAAAGGTAATGCAGTTAGACGTACTGCTTGCTCTGTGTTCAATTACATTCATCTTAGCAAAGGTACATGATTTATACTAGTTTCTTCTGAAGTGAACACATGTATTTTTGATAGATGTTCATAATCTTTTAAAAATGGAATATAATTTGCAAAGAAATTCCACTTCATGCAGTCAGCCACCTCAAACAATGTCCCAGGTATCTTTTTACAAGTCTCTGGCATCAGCATAGCTAAAGGGGCTGGGGGGGGGCTTCATTGTATTTAGTACCTGTGGTACTTCCCTATCAAAATTATTAAATTTCTTAGGAAAAGGCCCAAATAACTTAACTAAGATTTGAGAGCCCTTCCCCCACCCACTGCTGTCTAAACTCATTTCCCATTTACCCATCTCTCTTTTCACTTGCTACTCTCCACATCTATTGAATTTTTTTAGTTTTTTAAAGCACCCTAGAAAGGTCTCTTTTTTTCCTGGATCATAGTTCCCTCATACTTCATGTGATTCATTTTTTTCCCCCTTTGGTCCTTAACTTATTCATCTCTACTGCCAGAAAAAGTTCTACCCTAGCCGCATGCCCACACATTCTCAGATTCTCTGCTCTTCCTCTGCACATCACCTCCCGTATTTCACTGGTTCTCATTTGTAAGTATCTGTCTTCCACTTGTCTTTCATTTGCTCAGGATTGTTGCTGGCTCACTGCTACCTCCCAAGCTTTTCGCACAATGCCGATCTATAGAATGAAATACCCATGTATAAATCTGCTTTTAATATCTCTATCACATTATTTACTTGCTTTCCTGTGGAATACAGCTGATACATGAATAGTTTCTTGAAATTACCTAATTTTAAGAACAGACTTTATACCAGTTTTCTGAAGGTGTCCTCCTTAATCAATTGATTATAAAGTCAGGTGACTATCTTCCCTATTAATTCTTTGCATTCTATCTTAACTCTCAGGGATGCAGCTCTCTCAGTGGTCTCTATGGTTTCCACAGGTCACAGTGCAATTTCTGGCTTCCTTTATCAACATTCTGGGAGAGGTTATTCTGTCTTCAGTATTTCATATTGGAAAATGCTATTAGAAAACTATCACTATAGGAAATGAGACTCCTTTCATTTAGTGGACTGTATGGACTTACCTATAAGGAATCCTGAGCTAACTTTGCAAGATATACTTTAATCTCATTCTTTCAAGCTGAAGTCCTTTTGACTGCTGGTTGTACAATCTTAAGTGAACTCTTGGTGTCCTCTATTTAAGATGAGGTCAAAAGTGAAGGGTGTTTTGACTGGTGTATGTTCAATCCTAACTGAACCCTTAATGTCCTCGTTTTAAAGAGCAGGTGAGGTTAAGATCAGTTTTGATCTCCCCGAATTGCGTCCAGTGTGCCTGGGTTACATACACTGGGGTATATTCATGGTGGGACACCAGATAAAACTAGATGCCTGTAATTGAGAGAGGAATTAAGCAATGATAACTACTAAACTTTAATAAAATTGGCCCATAGACAATTTATGGCGCTAAAGGAAAATAGTGAACTTGATTCAGTCTGGACTGATTTTGTACCCAATAAAGAAAATCAGATAAATATAGACAAAGTAATAGAATATTCTAGAAAGTAATTATCCTCAGAGTCAGGTGGATAGCCAGCAGTTCCAGTTCTCTAGAACAGAAACACATAGGGTGAAACAAGATCCTAGACAATTACTTGGGTATAGAAAAATGGCCTATTTTCTCAAGAGAATATGCTAGCTAGGGTTACACAGCTCATTAAAGAACCAACTTGGCAAGTTGGCATTTAGGAAAGACCTTCCTTCCCAGTAATATAGTGGAATATGTACCCAGAGTTATTATTCAGATTAGAGTCATATTCTTAATGGGGGCATCAAGCAGGTATTTTAATTGAGGGAACTGGTTTCCCTGGTGTGCAAATGCTGAAAGAATAGAAAGGACCAGCAAGTAAGCCAGAGGTTGCAGAGGCATGGGGAGATAAAACATTGAGAAACAAATATTACCATGGAGAGGGGTAAAGGGAAGGAGTGAAGTCTCCAGAACGAGGAAGTCCTAGAGTGGACCCTACAGAGTTATTCCCAAAGAGGATAGTCAGAAGACCAGACGGATGCTCTGGGGACTGGTATGACCGTAGTAGTATGTATAACCTAGGCACATTGGTTACATGTAGTACATGCATACTACAATTAAATTTAGGGCTTGTCTGTTATTAAGATGACCAAAGAGATTTGGTTATTATTGGAACAAGTAGATAAGACTGAACCAGCAGGCAAAACACTGTTAGAAGAGTCAAGGCAGGAAATAATGTGAAAACTTAGCATTAGATAGAGAAACACAGTATGTTAATCTGTGATACATGAGATGACAGAAAACACAGAATGTTCAAAAAAAAAAAAAGGCTGGGGGAGTGGGAGTTGGAAAGAGCACCTGAAAATGTAGATGTGTAGAGCAGTCAGGAAAGGAGAGAAAGCAAAGTTGGAAACATAGATAGGTTCTAGGATTGAAGTCATGGGCAAGGTTAAAAAGTATCTTAGAAAAATGAGAGGAGAATTGGTAAATGTCATTGCATTTGGTTTCTATGTTGTCAGCCTTTAAGAAGAAAGTCCCCATGGAATGATAACAGTTAAATCTACTGCAGTGAGTTGGTGAAGGGCTGAAATGTAGAAAGTATGAGCTGTTATGTAGGCTTTTTTTTAAAAAAGAGCTGACTGTGAAAGATGAGAAAAGACGGTGATCATTTGTAAGACAGCAGCGTCAGTGAAAGAGATGGGAAAGATTGGTCACATTTGTAGCCTGAGGGAAAGGAAATACTGCAAATAAAAAGATATGAACGTTCAAGAAGAAGAGGAATGAATTAAGCGGAGGATAGAAGGATTCCAGAGAACAATACATCGGTGGCTCAAACCCAAATTGATTTGCGTTCTGAGCCAACTTTGTAGTTAAGGCTCCTTATTAAATGTCTAACTAAAGCATTGCCATTTTACCTGGAAAAAGAAGAAAGCTGATGTCCCTTCAAGGGAAGACCCCCCCCCACCATGTGATCACGGAGGGAAAATGGAAAGTGTATACCTGTTCCTCTCTACCAGGTAGAAATACTCCACTACATAGAGTGAAGAGGTGTAACCGCCTCACTCTTAAGCAGGTTTTGTTAGTTATTTTCTCTTCAAGCCATTCAGATCAAGCCGTTCTCTGGGTCATTCAGCTAGAATGACTCACATAAAATCACCAGTGATTTTTTACATTACAAAACAGATTTCTGTTTTGGTTTAGTCAGTAAGAAGCTTTGGCCCATCACTGTCTCCTCTCCTAGCTTCACAGTGTCACACCCACTTGGTTCTCCCGCCACCTGGTTCCTGTTTCTCCCTCTTCCTTTCTCTCCCTCTCTCTTCTGTCTTCCTCTTTGTCATTTTGATAGCTCATCTTTTCTATCCAAATTTTAAATGTGAGAGTTCCTTGATACTTTGTCCCAAGTTCCAGTCAAAGGAATATCTTTAAATCTTACTAGGAATATAGTTCAGTGGCACAGTGCCTGCCTGGCAAACCTGAAGTCCTGAATTCGATTCCTAGTACCCACACACACAAAAATAAATATCACTAAAAATCAATAAATCATATAAATTCCTTTACATGCCATTTTTATAAATAGCTTTATCTCAGACTTTTCTTAGTTCCATGTCTATAGTGCCTGTATATTATCTCCAACTGGATTGTAATATTTATATTGACACTTTTACTTTCTCATCCCCAGAAATTTGGTTCTGTCTGGTGTTTTCTGTCTCTGTAAAGGACACCTTTATTCACCTATTGCTTAATCCAGAATTTAAACCATGCTTTATTACTCCATTACCATCATGAAATCCAACTGAACTGTAAATATTAACTTCTCCAAAATGTAGTCCAAATATTTCTTTTTTCTTTGCATTGCATGGACATCACACATCATACCTTGACTATTGCAATGAAGATCTACTTAGTTTATCTACTTGGTTTACCTGGCTATATCCAGGGAATGTTGGCTTCAATTTATATGATGCTCAACTCCAAATGCTTAAATAATAACCATGTCTGTTATCTCATTTAAGAGAAACCCACAGTCACCTCCAACTTTTCAAATGAATAGCTCAGTTATGCCACTAAAGAATAAACTTCCTTTTTTTCTGAATTGTTCTCTTAGGACTTGGGGGAAAGACAAACCAATGGAAACTTGAAATTCATAATGGTTGCTTTGCTGTAATAAAATTCTTTGACCTAGAATTTTTATGACTTCTGCCAGCATCCTTGAAACTGTTGTAGGCTAAATCGTTAGCTTGCAAGTAGATTCCAGATCCTTAATACTTTATTACACACAGAGAAGTCTGTTGCCATGTACTTGTAGTTATACTCCCACTCTATTCTTTGTAGAATCATTAATCTCCAAGGTCAGCAAGTACGCTCTACTTGTACCTGCTAGAGAAGACTTTCTCCAATGACCTGAATCTAGCCACTACCTGCCCAATATTTTCAGGAAGGCTAAGTTCCTCACCAATGTGGTCCAATATTCTCTACAATATCAATTTATTAACCAAAATACATCATAACTATAGTCTTGACAACACTGAGGATTCTCTGGCACTCGGAACAGGCACTGGTCACATGTTGAAGTCCTTTGGTACTGGGCAAATGTTCAAATTGCCATATGTCACTTTGTTCAGGGAAACAAGAAAGTCAGTTGCCATCTCTGACCCACAATCCTGTGGTTTGTAAACATTAGCCAGCAGTGTGACTAAAATATGGACATAAAGCCAGAATCAGATAGCTCGGGAAATGGAACACACCAATGGTAATTAAATCAAAAGGAGTGAACCTCGCTGCCACCTCTTTGCCAGACATATTTCAGACAGTAAGAAAAACACAGTTTCCCAGACTACTGCGCTGAACATCACACAAGCATCCTGTCATTATTATCCGAAAGCATTTGTGTGCAAATTGCTTAACAATTAACACTGGGGAGGTAATAGCTTTCATAGTCATTAAGGTTACATAGGTCTAACTAAAATTGTCACCCTTGCAGAATTTGCTTCATATTTTGTATCAATACTCATCTAAGAGATAATGATCATCTTGATTACAACTGTAAAACTACTGCCTCACCCTTGACCTCACTCATAAGCTACAAAGCACTTTCGACATTAGTTTGACATCCTCACAACAGCTCTGAAACAAGTACTCTCAACTCCATTTAGTAACTTTTTAAAAAATGAAGATTGGTCATAGAGTTATTATAGAATCATAGAATTCTCTCTTTTGTGTTATTTCGTTTCGTATCTCTATTAATATACACATTTAACAAAAGTAGCAAAAGTACACTTAAGACGAATGCTTTTCAACGTAAGTGCATTTTATGGCAAAAGACAAAATGTCAGTTAGGGATATAGTTCAGTGATAGAGCACTGGCTTAGCAGGCAAGAATTCCCAGGATTCAGTCCCCAGAGCTGCAAAGCAAAAAGGAAAAGAAAAGTATTCAACTTTAGTTAAGTATATAAATTAAATATACGTATATACTGGGGTATATTTAGAGGGAAGTATTCTAATAACTGTGAATTTGCTTTAAAATTCACCCATAATTAATAAGGATTAATGAATGGATAGAGCAGTGGATTCATGAATAGATGTGTAAGGAAAATACAATGAAATATTGATGAAGTCCAGGTGATAGGATTGTGACTAGTCATTGTAAATCTTTCAGATTTGCTTTTTGCTTGAAAATATTCATAATAAAATGTTTTAGAAAAAATAGATGCTTAGAGGGACTAAATAAATGCCTTCAGGTCACAATTGGGATAGACCCAGACCTGTTCTATCCCAATTCACATACCCAACAGGGTCATGTAAGAGAATCATTATTATTCAGTGTTTAAAAGAAGGCAATCATACAAGAAAGGACTAAATTCAGGTTAACTAAGAGCTATGCAAAACTAGGGCATGCTCTGCCATAAAAGTGATGATATTCACACAAGAAAACTGCACTTTTAAACCGTGTACTGATTCCTCTCAAAGAGTATTGCCCCCTTCATAGGAGTCCCTGAGGGGTGTTTGACATTTATTGTAATGACGCTGCCTTGCTTGGAGGATTGTCACCTCCCTTAAGGGAGCACTTTCAGAATTTAAAACCACTTCACATATTTGCACTGACAAATCTTTGTCCTTTTAAAGGATCCAAATGTCAGCTGAAGCCCAGTTAGATGAGTAAAACTCTAATTTACAATATCAGTTCTCTGCAAAGCTACCCAGAACAGGCAGGACAGAGAAGTTTTGTTGTTGTTGGTTGGTTGGTTGGTTTGTATATTTTACAATGAAAGAAAGCTTTAAACTGCAAAATCATTTTTCTAGTCTGACACTAGAAATCATCTGTAAAACCTCCCCTATGCTGGTGCATGGTGATGGTGGTGTCTGCCCTGTACCTTACCCGTCATGGCTCATGCCAACTTTGGTGACAACCACATGTCCCCAGCTATCCCATCTGATGGACTGTGGTCTCCAGGAAGGCAGGCCCCTTGGGAGCTGTCTCAACCCTCAACTCAGTGCCTTTGTTTTTGTTTCTGAATAGTCAATTAATAAAAGTATGACAATGACAAAATAAATTTGAATGGACCGGTCATGTCAACTTATTTGAAAAAGTGTGATTTTTGATGGTAATCTATGTCTATCTGGCCTAATAGTCCTACTGTAACTTTATATCTTTGGTATTAGATGCTATACATGCATCATCTCTTGTGAAAAGAATTCCTATTTTTCTATATTTGCCTTGATTTTTTTCTTTTTCTGCAGTACTTATTGCTAGTACCTATCATGCTAACATAAGCAAAGGGACTGACTGGACCCTTTGGTACAGTGTTAGTTTTAAGTTTTCTACTGAACAGAGTTCTAACTCTTGAACTGTGTATACAGTGTTTACAGTGTCCATCTGCTATGGCCTGGAAGTGTTTTGTCCCGCAGAGGTTTGTAGGTGGTTGGTCCTCAGTATGAAGGAGGCGGACCTTTAGAAAGTGGAGCCTAGGAGGTTTCCTTAGATAACTGGGAGTTCAGTTATGGTTATGATCTTAAATGTCACTCAAAAGCTAATGTGTTAAAGACTTGATCCCCAGTGGAGTAATGTTTAGAGGTGGGATCTTTGAGAGATGATTGGATCATGGGAGTTCTGACCTTGTGAATGAACTGATTCCTTTATGGATTCATCGTTTAATGAGTTTAGGGGAGGGGCTCTGTTTTAAAAGTGATCTTAGGCTTAGAGAATAAACTGCCAATAATGCGTCTCCCCAGTGCAGATGAATGGACAGAAATGGACATGGGCAACAGGAGATCAGGGGTCAGAAGTGATAGAGCAAGCCTGGAGCTTGCATTTCATCTTCCCTCAGTTCCTTGCTGCAGGATGCCCTTGTGCCCCTGGACACAGAAAGATGAAAATTTGTGAAATATGAGGCCCCTCCATCTGAGCTAGCTTTACATCAAGGCTTTTTCCTTTTTATCCAAAATGGTCTCCTCTTGTTGGTTTGGGAGCTGGAAGCAGCAGGGGATTGTGGGTTGTAACATGGCTGCATTCTGGTCATTCTGGCGTTCACTCTCTCTCTGTGTGAGCAGACTTTTCCAAGTGTTCTTTTAAACCTGGCATCTCTGCACCGCTGCTGCCGCTGCTGCCACTGCTGCTGGTAACTCCTACTTGACCAGAGGCCTCCTGCCAGGTCTGCCAACTGAGTTTAAACCCTTGCATTTTACAATAAGAAAGAAAAAAAAATATTGACAGCAACAACTCAAGCAAAAATAAATTTTTAAAAAATTCGTGTAGAAACTGAACAATTTCTTAAAAACAGCTACAGGTAACCTGCAAAGAACAAAGCCTAATTGGAAGCCATTTTCCAAGAAGCAATTTAGTCTTCAGGCAGCGATGTCTGCTAACTAAACTTGAGAAGCAGTGATGGTGCTCTGGCCCATTCTGTGAGTTCTCTGTTCATAAAAGCTGATACTGAAAAATCATTAGTTAGCAGCGCAAGTAGGTGTTCTCTCACTATTTTTAGGTCAGAACAAGATAATCCACTGTGTTTCATCATTTCAGCAGCTGAGATGCTTAGTGCTTGTACTACAGTAAAAACAATTTTTACTTCTTAGATTTCTAATAGGATCATTTTATTCCCTCCTTTCTTCCCTGTTTGGCTCTTGTCGTTTTATTCTAGTGCTATTTACATACAAACAGCCACTTGGAGTCTTGATTGAATTGCTGTTGTAGATACAATTTTAAAAAAGAAGAAACAAGGAATTTCCCCCTTTTCTTTCTTTATAGAAGGCACAGCAAGCAAAGCCTTTAATGTTGGAATGTTGAAGTCGACTGCCTTTGGGAGAGTTTGTACTTATTTGGTATTTCAAGGACTAGAGATCTAAATAGTCCCTTCCACCAAATCAGGCCTACATTTGGGAATGTTGGGCATTTGGGGAGAAGACAAACACAAGCTGGAACTTTAAATAACGGAGAGTTCTGGGGACTTGCTTTAAAGATAAAAGAAGGTGCCAAAGGAGGTGGTGGTGTTGCATCCCCATGAGAGGGTGACTAGACAAGGCACTCAGTCATAGGTCCTGAACTCCAAAGCAGGTTGGGACCTCTAGTAAGAGGTGACTACATACATAGCAAGTGTCTTACCTTTAAGAATAGGGGTTAGTATTTGCATGGTAGCGTCTGGCATGAAAGAGCAAGCCACCATAACCACGTCTCTGCAATCCTCTTTAGGCACCAGAGACCATCAGGCAGCCACACTCTTCCAGTCGTGACTGATGTCAGTCAGAGAGCAACACACACCACTCACTGCAACCACACTCCTCCCTGCATTGCTGAAACAAATTCTTGGTAAAATCTAGTGGAGGCAGGAAAATACACAAAGTAGCACTTGTGTTTGTGTGTCTTACAAAATCTCACTCAAAGATAATTTTTATTGATATTCTTTCATTTAGGTGGTTCTCCAGTTCCCACTCATGTGTAATTGAATTTATCCATTATTATGGCCATGTTATATATTATAAGTTACTATAATAACTCTCTTCAGGGAATCTCTTCAGGGAATATTCAAATTATAAATAATCAGGGGAAAATTATGTTTGAATGCTTTGCCTCTATTTCCTCAGAATTTCCAAGCCATTCAGTTTATGAGGCTTTCACCTGTAATCTATAGTACAAAATGTTAATCTGATGGACAAAATTTTATTCAGTTTTGAGGTTTAGTTTCTCCGCTGATGGACACTACTATGTATTTCCAGTCTTATAACTCTTTTTCATTTGTCCTAATGTCTCTTAGAATTCAACTTTACTACTTTTACCCTAGCTTCAAGATCTGTAACTGAACTAAGACATACATAATTTCCTAAACTGAGCTCTCCTTAGCAAGAGAATAAAGGACAAAACTGTATTCTTTTTAGATGTGGTCTTCCAGCTAATTTGGCAAAGACCTGGTGCATTCAGGAAGCCCATCACTATTGGGGCTGGACTCTTGAGCTCTACAAGCTTAGAAATTAAATTAATCAAAGTGTCAAGAGTAACTCCTTCTCTCTGGGAAGATTCACATTAACTGAACTGTCAGTTACTTATATATAATAACAAAAATGAAAATGTATTCATTTTCAATGAAACACTCAGCAAGCGAATCAGATCCTCTTGGTTTTTAATTTGCTTTTTAGTAGACAAATCTACAAAGAAAGTCCAGAAGAAGCTTGGCGAGGTGAAAGTCGAGTAAGAAGAGTAAGCCAATGATCTTAAGGCTTTTGTCATTAAGTTTCTCCTGACGAACCCTCCTATGGCTGGCCTGGGAATGCTGGTCTAGCTCCAGAACTGGGCTGGAAACACTCATTCATGTTTCTTCTGGTCACATTCTTTTCTCTGCCCCAATAACTGACCAACTTTTCCCACTAATTCTGACTTTTACATACAGCATAAGCAAGGCATTTCTAGCTTAAGAAGTGAAATAAATTCTAGTTCACATAGATAAATGGACATATTGTGAACATCTAACATAACATTTTTTTAAAGCACCAACCCATAACACAATACGGCACTCAAACAACATAGAATGCCGGTACCACAAAGCAGCCAGAAATCCTGTAAACTACTACAGTCTGCATGACACAGAATTCTGTTATGGTCCCTCATGTTGCCATTCCATGTCCTCTGATCTTATCTTGGCTTCCAGGAATTTTTGACTTTTGTGTATTCACTGTGACACTTGATAAAATTTCTAATCGCTGCTTTCCATTTGCACAATCTTTTTTTGTCCAGCCTCCCCTTGACCCTGCTTATTATGAAGTATCCATTTGGCTTCTGACCCTTCTCTGGGAATTTTGACCCACCACGTCCTTGCTGAATCTTCTGCCTCCTGACCTTCATTTCCATACCATCTGCCCTCTGGATTACAGCACTTATATTCTGCTTTGTCCACTTCAATGTCAAATTTCATCTCAATCTATTAATGACAATATTTTGGCAGTATTGCATCTCACTATTACTAACATAAAATTTATACTCAACCATACCATAAATTTCAATGTCTGAAAGGATAATATTTTGCTTATTTCAAAGCCTTAGGAATTCATACTGCAAAATATAAATTCTGTAGGTTTAACACCTGTAATAAATGATAAACACAATAATGGAATATGAAGTATGATTTTTAAAAATACACTGAAGTCCAGACTATCAGAAGTGTCACAATCTCTCTTGAAATTACCCAATTTGAGTCTCCTATTGTTTTCTTCCTGGGACTCTGTTACAGGCGTTATCTTTACTGTCACACCAACTTTATCTTCACCAGGTACCTTCTAAAGTAATGAAACTTGGATTCCATTATCAGATGATGTTGAAATCGTGGGTGCTCTAATAATGAGGTTAACAGCTCATTTTCTAAAGTGTAGGGATTTAGAGAGAAATTCCAATTGCCAAAAGACAATCAATCAACTTCTTCATCCAAACTGTAATTAAACTTTGAATAATTCTCCTCTTTGACATATATAATCATACCCTTCAAACAGAAAAGTCAGATTAAATGTGTTAGATCTAATATTCTAACTAGAAGTAAGGAAGAGTTCTAAATTAAGACTTGAGAAATTGAATCTGTATTGTATTTTTCTCATCAATGCTTTGCCTCATTACTCCTAATAATAATATTAATAATAATAGCTAATAACTACTGAATGCTGAGTTGATGTTGTGTCTGGTTCAGACATTTTACATGTATCATCTCATTAAACACTTCCCAAAATTTGTGATTTATTATTTCACTCATCTACAAAATCTTCTACTTATTGAAACATTTTGTGAAACTGAAATATTACTCGTGTTCAGCAACTGCATCTATATGTATCTGTGGGCTTTTCAGTTTCTCTCAATATTTTACATCATAAATGCTGACTGCAATTAAGATATATAGCTTTATTAGAACTAATAAATAATTATCCTTCTCAATTTTCAACAAGCAAGTTCCTTACCTGACAGAGTGTTTCCCCCTCTTTGGTATTCAACATTTGTCTCATTTACCTTAATACAATAAGTTTTTATTTAAAGACAGTAAGTAAAGGAACCCTTTTATACGTACAATGCTTTTATTTCATCCATATTTCGCCACAGTTTTCTAAAGTGTAGGGATTTAGAGAGAAATTCCAATTGCCAAAAGACAATCAATCAACTTCTTCATCCAAACTGTAATTAAACACTACATCCAGTGCTACTGACTTCCCCAAGGTTATCAGCAAATCTATGGATTCAAAACTCTCAATTTATGCTCTTAACAATAATATTGAGACTGTTTTGATTAGGTGAATCAGAGGTGCTGAGCCAATCACATGTTCTTTACTTCTGAAAGAAATGTGAAGTGGCACTGCGTGACAAATTGGTAAATCTTCTTTGAACATGTGATTAACTAGTTAATCTCATAATCACTAATCTCTTTTCTGTGCTCCTGTTCTGTGCCTGGGAGACTTTTCACATTCATATCCAAAATAGGTGGGTTAACAGTAGGTATTTAATTCATTTTTGCTGTGCAAGAATGAATGCTTTGGTTAATTTAATGAAATGCAACCACAGAAAACATTCATGGAACCACAAAGCAAATTCAACATGTGGCTAAACTCCATGGTAGGAAGAAAGAGAAAGGGAGCCTACAGAGGGCCTTAGCTACCTACATAAAATATTTTATTTCTTTTAAAAAGTTAGAGGTCAGAAATAGTGTCTCATAGCTGCTAATTTTGATTGACAGTGCTCTCATAGTATGTGTATGTTGCTTTCTGAGACTTGAAGTATTTCATGTCTTAAATCTTTAGCAAAACAATGTTTCTAAATTTAAGTATTTAGAAAACAACTTTTAAAGAAAAAAATCACAAAGCACCTAAATATATCTGCACAGCCAACTGAAAAATTTTTACTGGAAGAAAACAATTAAAAACAGGACTTTTTTTTTACTCTTCTGTATGTTTTGATGATTTTTTTTCTTTTGTTTGGAGTTTAGAACAATATCAAATGTGTCTGCATTTAATATCTATACTTTGGGAGCATGATTGCTACCTTATTTCCACTAACTCCATTCTTGAGTAATTTGTAGGCCTTTGGGTCCTTTTGTGGGATCATAAGTAACCTGAATTTGTTCAATATCCTTTAAAAATTATAAATGCAACAATGAATAGGACATTCAGGAACAATGAGCCTTTCTTTCACTCAGGAAGAGAAATATTTCAAAAAAAGAGGAGAAACAGTAAAGTAGCTATATCAGGAGGGAGAGGAACAGGAGTAGAAGACTGAAGAAAGAAAATTAAAAAGAAAGGAAAGAAAATAGAGGAGAAAAAGACAAAAAAAGGAAAAGAGAGGGGAGAAGGGTACAGGGAAACAAAAGAAAGAAAACCAATCCATTTAGCTATTTTCAGAGGCCATGGTATCTTATTCTAGAAAGCAGTGACAAACAATTTCCACTGTTCTCTGTATAGTACATGCATTTATATAAAGGATCCTTCTATAGGTAATTGTAGCCTTTAACACAGATTTTAAAAATTTGCCCACTCGTACAATTTTAAGATTACAATATGATAAATAAAATTAGAATTCACTATTCTTTCATGTCTTAGATAAGCATATATTTATAATAGCTATTTCCTTAATTCTAGCAGGATTAAGAAGTTAGATGAAAGGACTAGCTACTAAAAATACAAAGGTAATATAGTTCATGCTTCAGGGCCCCTCATCCACATAAGTTTCTTCCAAAACTTAGAAGCTTTGAAGTTGTGCTCATGTATGTATATTTATGTGTTTTGTTTTTTGGTTTTTGCAACAGGGTCTCACTGTGTAGCCCAGGCTGGCCTCGAACTCCTCCTTCCTCAGCCTCCTGAGTATTGCAATTACAGTTGAGCACCACCATACCTGGTTTATATAAATTTTTTTAAACTAAAGAATTTTTTAGATTTTCTTTATAAGGGACTGTAAAATTTACATAGTCATCAGGACCTACAAAACTGGACCTGCTGTGTAACAGGTTACCTGAGGAGACTGTCAGATCTGTATTCACCTCTTCAAAGAAGCAAACTGTGCCATACAATCCTGAAATTCTCTACCTGATTCCCCACTCCATTATAGGAGGTGGTGAGAAAATTATACACATTGCTGAAAACTCTTCCAGCCCCTTAATCTTAACAGTACTTTTTCAAGGTCTCACAATCAAAAACTCTATTTGTTATGAGGCAGCTGTTTAACATACAGACATATGCTACTTAAGCTTAATGCTTTATCTCCCACACTTTAAAAATAGATACAGATATCTGAGACAGGTTCAAGTGTTTCCTCCTTTTCTATAATAAATTGTTCAATGTTTGTATTTGATATCACACTATAACAAAAGTGCCTAATCCATAATGCTGAATGGAGCACCACTGCATTATAGACATGAAAATATAATGCCAGGTCTATTATAATTCTAGATAACTATCTATGCACTGTGAGTAAGTTGTGACAATAAGGTGGATTACTTTCATTTGCTTGGATTCTAAAAATGGTGTTATAAGCAGGTGAAGTTAACATACCACAATAGCCCTCCAACAATACTGTCATTGGTTACACTTGATCTTAGAATAAGTCACATAACTCTGCTTGGCACTGTATTCAACCTGAAACAAAGCCTAGAGAAGTTGATTTCTAGACCTGGGCAGGCAGGTACTATGTGCCAATAACATTTTTTTCTGATCCTGAGGCAGGCAGCAGTAATCAATCTTCAGACACTCTGATGCATGAAAAATAACCCAGTCCATAAACCAGGTAGAGACGGAGAAGATGTGATTAATAGGAGATAACAAGAAAGTGGGAGAACCACTCTGTCACCACTCCCACCCACCCCAATCTGTCACCGCTGCTTCTTATATTGACATTCTTTACACGACTTCATTTTCATAAATACTCTTCTTTAAGAAAAATAAGTCATTTATCCAGTTTATGGAAAAAAACTGCTTTCCTTTCCTAGTAACTCTTTGTGGTTGGTGATGACTGAGAATTCTGTCTTCTGCCTTAGATCAACCCATGACCTCACATGATTGGTGCAAATGTCTCCGCTCTCTGCCCCGCGGCCTGGCGCTCCAAGAGGACTTCTTTGCTTTCTCTGGCTGGTGATGCTTGAAGCCATCTGTCTAAACATGGTGTCCCTCACTTTCAACCCCTCTCATCTGTTTGAGGCTTTGATCGTGGCAACACCAGAAAAACTACTCATGACGTTACCTGTATCCTGAATAGCGTTTAACTATGGAAAATTGGAAGCTTTGTAATGAGTAGTGTTTCAGTCTGCTTGGGGGAGGCTTCTCTTGCATCACTTTCTCTCAAAGCATCAGGTGAAGAAGATTCAGAGGGAAAAACAGGTTATTTTGAAGGAGCAAACTAATTAAATATTAACGATGGATGTTTATCTTTTAGCTTTAAAAAAAATAGTTATGGCAAGAACCTGGTGCTACAAAACGGTGGGTGGAGAGTGGAGACCCATCTTTTCTCACTCTTCTTGGAGTTTTCCCACAACACAGAGTCACAGCTTCAGTACTGGCAGTAAGATGGGGACCAGTTTTGACATGTTGGAAATTTTTCTTCATACCTAACACAAAGAATTTTGAAAAATACACATTTTTCCCATTGTGGTGGATTGAGGCCTTTCCAAGAGAATGGCAGCTCCTAACTAAGCCGAGTAGCTAATTAAGCAACTCAAAAGCCAGTGGTGAATGGCCAGAAGCCACTGAATTTCTTTTTCATTCTACCCACTCCCATGTTAATAATTTCAACCCTGGAAATGCCTTCCAAGTGTCAGGAACTTGGGTGAGGGTGGTGGATGAAAAGCAGAAAAGAGTGTCTCCCAGATGAAGCCCCTTTTCAAAAATCTTAGTGATTTATTCTTTTCCCTCTACTCATCAGTACATTAATTCAATGTACATTTATTGCATCTCATCCTAAAGAAAGCTAAGCACTGACTATTAAAATTAAGTAACTCTAAAAATTCAGTATACATTATTCATTCACTATTCAACTCTGTGATATAGCTGTTAGTGGTCTTTTTTCAACCAAGTAACAGAACAAGAGCAGGATCCTGAGTTTGATTCCCAGTACCAAAAAAGAAAATAAAATTTGTCCTTTAAAAAGTATAGGTATTGAGCTATGAGTTCTTTATAGAATATATACATATGGAAAAATATTTCCACTATGTGGCAGTCACTGTAAATAATGAGTTTAAGTTGCTCTTGTGATATCATCAAAATGATAATTCAAAGAAATGATATTAAAATAATCCAGACAGATGAAACAAAAATATCTTAAGGAATAAACATCAGATTGATCTCAGGTTCTATATTCATATTAAATACTTCCAAGGTCTTGGGACAACATTGTTTTCTTATTTTATAACAGCACATAATTACCAAAGCAGCCTGGGCTCTATGTACCTACCTAGGCTGTGTGTTATTAGTTGTGTTCAACCATCGATAGATGAAATACTATCTCCGTTACCTGGCTACCGTAAGAAGTAAGAGGGTCATCAAAGTAGAAGACTCGCTGGGACAGGAAAGCCACACAGAAGCTCAATCTGAGCAGCACTGACACTGTCACATATGCACAGGCCATGAGGAAGGCAAAAGCATTTCCTTTTAAACATTAAAATATGTAGGTGACCATCTGGTCACTTTTGCAGGAAAAATCCCTATAAATTTTAAAATGTCTTTTAAAAGAATAAGAAGCTGAATTATAGTAATGAATTCTTTTGGTCTTAAAGAAATTGCAGAAAAGATTTCTTGCAAGTAAATCAGCAAAAATAATTTCCCTATTGTAATTGGTTTTAGTAATACAAATTTAACACTGGAAGATTTTCTTACGACCTTGTTTTTGTTTAGATAAATGAAGGAAGTATAGATAAATGTTACTAAGGATAGGTAAGGCGAGGATTTGCAGGCTAAACACAGAACTGAAAAAAAAAAATAGAAGTGTATTTCTTTGAAAAGGAAACACGATAAATTCCCACCAATGAAAAAAGACAGTATCTCGTTCCAGAATTTTTTTCCCCCAGCTAGGCAATGTTTCTTTGCTCCTCCATTCTACATCAACAAGTAGGAACTCCAAAACAACACTTACAATTTGCAGCAGATTTATTTTATTTCAACAGGCACTGATCAGCATCATTCCCAAAGTATCAGGCCCTGATCTCTGGTGGTCTTGCTTATATGGCATAAGCAAGCAGGAAGCGCAGAGGCAGAATGGCTTGTCAATTGGAGATTGGTTTATACAATGTACATCACAGTGACCAGCCACTGCTAAGATACAGAAGCAACCAACCTTGGAACAGAAACTATTAGCTGGGCAAATAAAAAACTGAAGTACACTGGCTGGGGAGGGGGAGCATTTTCTGTCACAATTCCACATCTTCTAGTGATACTTTCTGACTGGCAATTTTTATCTTCACTTTGGGACTTGTGAAATAAAGGAGGCTATGTCTGTCTGCTGAACTAAAAATGGCAGCAAAATACAGTCACTGTAATTTGTTAATCATCAGTCAGCGCCAGACAAGTGGCAGAGCCAAGCTGTGCTTATGTCCCAACTGCGTGGCTTCCTCAAAGAGCCTTGCCATAGCTAATTGGGTTCACCAAGTTTC
Organism: Hydrochoerus hydrochaeris; assembly: GCA_004027455.1. Classification (NCBI taxonomy): domain Eukaryota; kingdom Metazoa; phylum Chordata; class Mammalia; order Rodentia; family Hydrochaeridae; genus Hydrochoerus; species Hydrochoerus hydrochaeris. The sequence goes on from PVLA01010017.1 coordinate 52,329, forward strand.
TCAGTCAGTTGACTCAGCTGCAGTAGTTTAGACACGGTCTTCCCCATGGCCAGGATCAGACTGTACTCCTTTCTAAGTGGCTGACATGACCGGCAGCAACGCCCGGCATTCAGACCACTCCTCTGGGGTAGAAACTGCCTGGGATCACAGGCGTAAATTATGGGTTGAATTGATTCAGTGTTTCTTGTTTCCAAAGTGGAAAAACTGAATAAACTGTGTTTGTTGTTTTGCTATTTTAGTCACAGAAGAATGTTTAACTACTAAGTTGATTTCACAACTGTTTGACTGTGTTTGTACCTTAGAAGCATTTGTGTGGAGACTGGTTCTTTTTATTTTTTATTTGTGGCAGTGCTAGGGATCAAACCCAGGGTTTTGTGCATGCTAGGAAAGTGTTCCACCACTGAGCTTCACCCCAAGTCCAGAATTTTTTTTAGTAGAAGCATTTCTCCGTGAATACTGATGATGAACAGCTGAGACTTTTTTCCATCTCTCCAGATGAGTATGTCATTTCTACTGTACGAGCATATTAGCCATGGTCCTTCTGAATGTTTCTGCCCAATGTCCCAGGCTCGGGACTGATCTCCAACTGGACCTCACTTAAAACACTGTCAAGCTGAGCCTATTCATTGTACAAGAGTACAAGGTCTGCCCTGAGGTCTGCAGCCAAGCGATCTATATCACAGACGTTGGGGAACAGCCTTCTCTCTGCTTCCTCCCTCACCCATTTTTCTCTTTCCTTTGTCCCAGGCTCCCACAGGGAAGCTCAAGTTGCACTGCCTCTCACTGGCTATGTGAGCAGGCCTGACCTGTGGCAGCATTTCTTCTACCCAGTGAATTCCTTACCGATTTGACCATATTTTCTAAATCTGCTGTGTCCTATCTGTGACCCATGATCTGCTTGCTCTCTTTATGTTTATTGTTGAAAGTAAAAAAAATACAGAAAAGAGAAATTTTGTAGCTTATAGGTATTAAAGCTATTATGTATTTGATTAGCAGCCCACCACAACTCCTAGTCACTCAGTGTAGCCTAGGCAAGCCAAAATGCTGAACATGTGTATAACCCAGACGCACGGCTCTGGCTCGGACCCCGAATTCCTTAACAGTGCAGCTCTGTTGTTTGCCATTTGATCCACAAACATGGACAAGAGCCACGGAAGCATCTGCCCTAAACCTTTGGAAATGCACCCTACCTTAATATTATCCGAGATGGTAAGTACATACATAATCAGGAGTAGAATATTAGATGACAGCAAAGTTGTGAAAAGAAATTCTATGCCTTGCAAGCGCATGGTCGTGAGTTCAATCCCTGGTACTCCCCTCCAAAAAAGAAATTCTAGTTGGTGCTTCTTCCTTTTTGTTATCATGGTGTAACTATCACAGAAAGGAAATATTACTCCCTCAAAAAACTGTGTCAGCAGTTTCTCAAAATGAAAAAATTTACAATTTTATTGCTTATCTGATGAGATAGTCTCGTATCTTTTATTTCAAAAACAACGGGAGAGATGACGCAGGAGAGTTTATGAGTTACTTCCAAGGAAGTTGTATATAAAATGGTCTGTAAGTCTTTTAAGAAAACAGAAGAACAACATAGATTTTCAGATCTCTTGCGGGTGGTTGATAATTGGCTAGGAAGAGATAGTGGAATCCTAAATTCACTGGAAATGTTTTACTCCCAGTTTTCAAGACTGAATCCTGGGAATGACCCACACTTGACTCCTCCTTGCCCTCACATTGTACATCCAACCCAGCTGCCTCACTTCTCTTCATTTTCACAGCAACCATTGTTGGCCATCATTTCCCACTGGACTGCTTCTGTAGCCACCTATAAGTTTCCACCCTTCAACTCTTGTCCTGCTCTTATGCATTCTTTACACACAGTCAGAATGAGCATAGGGCATGTGGCAAATCATAGCCATGCTCTAACTCCACTCTCCTTCCAAGGACACTTGATTCTCATGTTTCTGGGCTTAGCTGACATGTCACAACCCTCTGCAGGTATTTCTTCCCATCATTCTCTCTCATTACTCACTCTTTCTTACTCATTTGTTTTGCTTGCTGTTTATCATCTGCCTCTTCAGTGGACTGTGAACCCCACAAGGCAGAGGGCATGATTATTTCTACACCAATGGATCCTACAAGCCTAGTATGTCCACAGATGTGTTCTAAGTATAGAATAAATTCTTGCTAAATGGAAAAGAAACTTGAATTTGGTATTAGTGATAAAAAGCAGCTGATATTCAGAGATTAAGGCATTTAATTTGTGTTTTTAAATGGGCACAGATGAAGATAAACTATATAAGATGAAAAGAGTAAGGAAAAAGTGCTGGGTGAACATACAAGCAGCAGTGTGAGTTAGTCTGGGAAAGGCAGGCCCAGTGTGGTAGATTCAGGGGTGCCCAACCTTTGGTCTTGTATTGCAGAGTTTGCATCCTGACCTCTGCTCAGCTCTCATGCAGAGCGACAAGTCTCAGAGAAATGCCGTGATCAGCTTTCAAAAGCATACATTGCAAACTCATAATATTATGCACCTTGAGAACTTTCATATGTGAAGGATGGCATCCTATACATTCAACAGTGGTGTTGTCCCTCTCATGGGACTGTTCCAAAGCAAATAAGGCATTCTGAAAAGAATATAAAAGAAACAATGGGGAAATCCTTCAGAATGTAAAAATTCACCCACAATTAAAAACTAATATGAAAAGAATAGTTGCTGGCAGTGGTGGTGATACCTAGCATTTACTAGGAATACAGACCAGAAGGTGAAAACTAGGAAAGTGTTTGTGAGATGTCTTTGAGAACCCATTTAATGCTTTACTTCTATAACTGTCATAGAATTAATATCCAGAGCAACAGAATACTGGGCCTATTTAAAGTCTCCAGGAAGGAATAAATTACAGTGTTTATGGTAAATCTGATCATGTCACGGGATCTCTACCCCTATTCAACACATTAACCTATAGTAAAAAGGCCAGGCGGATTAGACCCAGTCCTATGCTCTCCAGTGGTTCAGATCACAGCCAAGTGGTTATTGATTTGATTAAACATTCTTTCACGCCCAAGAGATTGAGTATGGATGTTCATCAGGAAAGCAAGTCAAGGGTGATAGTATTGGGTTGAGCTTCCTAGGCCAAAAGAAAGCCTTTGACCCAGGAAAAGAAATGTTAACAAACTGGAAAGCAACGATCTTGGCCTTTATCCCTTTGTACTGAAAGGGCAGGCATGGAAAAATAATGCTGGCATAGTTCCCAAAATATTTAATAAGCTCCTAAGAAGAATAGTAATTGGAATTTTAAGTACAGCATTGTATGAATTGCTCACCTGTAGGACATTGCAGGCATTTCCAGAAAACACTAAACTCTTTACTTTTTGTTAGCTAGCTGTTTAATGGTTCACTATTCCACTCTAGTGTATTATAACAAGGGCATGCCCGTGTGCAATGTACCATACTTCCACACCCTACATATCTGAAAGATTTGATCAACATAGTTATGTGAAGAGACACTGAAAAGCTACCAGTCCTTAAGAATTAGATTTTAGAGAAGACAAGATGGCCAATCAGTGAGCAACAAAATACAAAGCCTCCTGGGAGAAACAACTCATTTGCCAGAATAAAACACCTTGGAGAGACCCAGACAGAGGGAGATGGATCCTCTTGACACAAGAAGAAATTAAAACACAAAAAGCTCATCAAATACTTCTGGACCACAACCTGAAACAGCTAAAAATTATGGAACACAGCATTTTCGTTCGCAGGGACCTGCCAAGTTTGCAAAGGCCTGAATCCATGCCAGCCAGCAGAACCACCCAAACTCGTTCCTGCCACCACTCACAGGAAGCACAGCAGTGCTGAAGTCAGGGATTGGTGAGTCCAACGGAGTGCGGAGCCAGTGAAGGGACCTTTATTAACCCACAGTCAGTGCTGGGAATGAGACCCCCACCATGGGAAGGGCACAACCAAATGGGCAACATTTTGGAATCAGGAAGGAGGAGCCTGAACTGGGAATGACAGTGACTTTAGTTGGTTGCTTCCTCCTCCGAGCAGATTTATGGGATTTGCTTGGACTGGGCCGTGCCCCTGGCCTGGACCCAGTGAGCTGTCCCAAATCGATTCCCTGTGCCTAGCAAGCACTAACCGGGTGAAGGCACCTGAAGTTTGGCTGGCCCGGTGGAGAGGGGCAGGCAAACACAGCCACTGCTTACACCTCAGTGACAAGAGCAGGCAGGAGAGGGCAGAGTTCCCTCACCAGCATGCTTCGGAGGAAACGTGGCCAACAGGGAAGGGGGCTGGGACCTGCACTGTAACCTGTGTGGAGGAAGTCAGGGCCATGACAAGAGAGAGGCAGGAGGAGGCCCCCAGCCCAGAACCCTGAGAGCCCTGATCCAGGAGAGGGAAAAACAAGGGAGACTGAGTGCAGCAAACACACAACATCAGACATGGCTTCAATGGACATTAAGAGATATCTTCAGGACCTTGTAGATGAGCTCAAAACTGAAATATTAAATCAGGTAAAGCAAAATATGAGTAGAGTAATAAAAGAAATGCTCTCAGGAAGCATCTCTTAGGATGATACAGACGGAAGAAGGGAGGAACACAAAAAAAGGAGAGAAACATTTGATAAAAAACATAAAGAAAATATAGAATACATGAAGCAGATTCAAAGAGACTACCAGGAAATTAAAAACCCCATTGAAAACTGGCAAAACTCCTTAAAAGAAACTAAGGATAGACTATCAAAATTTGAAGACAAGCTTGCAATGTGTGATCATGAAAGGAAAGATCTCTTAAAAATAACAAGGAAACAGGCAGTAACAATACAAAGGCTAGAAGATGACATGAGAATCTACAAATTAAGAATAAGAAATGTAAACAAAGAAGCAGGAATACATACAGGTGAATTACAAAGGCTATTCATGGAAATAATTAAGAAAAACTTCCCAAGCATGGGAAAAGAAAATGACATTTGGTTATGTGAGGCATACAGAACTTCACCCACCTACAACCAAAACAGATCTATACCCAGACATATAATAATCAGGATACCAGAAATTCAATATAAAAACAGAATATTAAAAGCTGTCAGAGAAAAGAAACTGATTACCTATAAAGGTAAGCCCATCAGAATCACGGCTGACTTCTTGACACAGACTATCAGATCAAGAAGTGCTTGGAGTGAAGTCTTCCAAGCCCTGAAAGAAAATAACCTCCAGCCCAGATTGATGTATCCTGCAAAACTGTCACTAGAAATTAATGGAGAAACAAGATGCTTCCATGACAAAGAGGAACTGGGGGAGTTTGTGACCACCAATCCAACCCTACAGAGAAAACTGAAGGACATTCTAGAGAGAGAGAGAGAGAGAGAAAAATTCCAGGATTTTAGGAACAGTGGCAGAAAGGCCGTAATGAGTGGGGCAGGCAGTAGAATGAAGGAGAAAACTAGACAAACAAAGGCAGAAAAATAGCATAGTAGAAATGAAGCAGAGAAGGATGACTAGAATCTCTAACATAGATGGCCTTGATACACTATATTGTTAATAGTGCACCAGGATTTAAAACCCACATTACTCACACTACTCTGCTTAGATGTATTATATTCTGTTCCAGTCATTCTACCTGTACTAGATTTGAGGGCACAGACAGCAATACCGAAAGTAACAGGATATAGTATGGTAATCATCCTTAATTTCCTGTTAACTTAATCTAATGCTCTGTAAAACCTGCACTGTTTTACCATGACTGATTGTAATCCAGTCTGGTTTGTTGGATCGCTGTTTTGTATTGATAGATTTTTTTCAAAGCTGTTATGATTGATGGTGTCAGGTCTGAGAGTATAGGCAACTGTACTTAAGATGACAAGATCCACTAGAATATCCACTCTGATTTGAAGTTTTATACTGTCTACAATGTTTTATTTTTTACTAACATTGTTATTTACTGCTTTACTCAATTATGCTGCTACATTCAATTATGCCTGATAATATAGACATTCTATTGAAGATAATAAGAAACAACACAGTAATCATTGTAGATCACCTTGTACTGTGGTTTTATATGACTTTTTTGGTTTCATGTTTTTATAGGAATTTGTTTTGTTTTGTCTTGCTAAGTTTTGTTTTTCCCTCTAGTACAGAAAGGATAGAAATACATGTAGAGATTCATGCATGTGTAGCTGTTTACACTCTCACTGTTTGACTATCTACTTTGTATGCTTTAATTTTGTAACTTGAATAACTATTTCTAAGAGGACAATATGTAATTTATTAACTAGTGATTTCTTATTGTTTATCTTTTTTTGGAATTCTGTATTATCTCTAACCTTTAATGCTTTTCTCTATAAAGAAAAAATTAAAAGTTGAATAAAAGAATTAGATTTCAAGAGCTGAGAAACTTGGTATCTATAGTTTGGTTTAAATAAGAGTGATGAGAAAAGGAAGTACATGGAATATCATGGAAGTAGAGAGTTACTGGGAAAAATCAGCAAAATCAGTCACAACTCTGTTCCTAAAGTTTGGATTCAATATCAGTGACCAGAAATGGGAGCTATCAGACTATTCCCCAAAGACAACCACTGTCTAAAATGCCCAGTTTCCACACTTCATGTGCACCAGGGAGAAACCGATTTCTCCTTGCTATGATTTGGATCTTGAGTGCCTTACAAAGGTCGGTATGTTAAACTTTGATCCTCATAATAGGGCTACAGGGAGATGTTGAAATCTTTAAGGGTGGTCTTTGGTCAATAGGAGTGTGGCTGTGGGACCCTGGGCTCTACTTCTTTTTGTCTTTTGCTATCTGCCTACAAGGTGAGCAGTTTTGTTCCTCCATGTGTCCATGGAATATGCCCGCCTATGCCTCAAAAGCAATGGGATCAACTGATTATGCACTGAAACCTCCAAAACTGTGAGCCAAAGTTACATCTTTTTAAGTGGATTATGTCAAACATTTTGTTCTAGTAATGGAAATTACACACTGCTTAACTTCTGAAGACCACGAAACAGAAAAACTGAGCTACCTTCCCAGTCATATATGAGTGGCAAAGGGCTTTTCCTACTCTGTAAAGTTCACTCTTTTCCATCCATTAAATTCCTTTCCATTAGAGATAGACAACATATTTAAATTACATTTCGAGAGACTGGATCGCACCAAAACATTGTTATGATTTTTCTCACATAACAACCCAGTAGATTAGGAATGTCTCCCTTCTTAAGAAATCTGGCTATAATACACAAAAAGTGAAGTATATTAATATAATAAATATAAAAACATTAACACACATTAGGTACCCTAAGGCTGGCACATCACAGTAGATTAAAGTTCATGAATCTGTTAATTCTCTACTTAATTGCCTAGCTAATATTGCTGACAGAACACTTTTTGCCTTTATCTATATGACCAGCAATCATGGCTTCCCTTGTAGAGACTCATTTCTCTCATCTTACTCAGAATTCCATGCAAAGTGCAGATAGAGAAGGATGTGTCTTCTTCCTTTATTATCTTGGTGAGAGAGGTCCATGTGCTTCTTGAGATTTTATATTAAAAAAAACACTACATGTAAAATTGAGGGTAAGTAGTATAGAATATACAGTGGTTTCTACACTTAGTTGATAATAAGTCTCTTAGAAAGCATTAAAGATGAGTACCCCTGGGCTCTATGCCACAAAATTTAATCAGATACGTCTAAGAGGGAGTCATATGGAGTGGTTGTTATAGCCCCTCCCACCAATAATTGTGACTTTTTGGTAGAGTTAGAGTCCACTAGCCAAAGTATCATTACATTTCTACAACAATATTTATAGCCTTCTGTTTCATATGTTTGGTTTTTATCTTTCTATTTTGAGGTAAACATAGATGAATTTGAAGTTGTAGGAAATGATGTAAGGAAATCCCACTATCCTTTACCCAGTTTTCCTCAGCAATAACATCTTGCAAAACCACAGGACAGTAGCTCAACCAGGATACTAACATTAATCCACCTGTCTTGTTCAGATTTTTCCAGTTTTGTTTATACTCATTTGTGTTATGTGTGTGTATAATCAGTCCCATGCAGTTTAGGTTTGTGTACACATCACCACAGTTAAAATACCGAGCAGCTCCACCACTACAAGAATCCCTTGTGCTGCCCTTATAAAAGGGCACACAATTACCTGTTGCTCTTCTCATCTTGACAAATGGTAATCTGTTCTCCATTTCCACAATGTTGTTATTTCTACAATTTTATGTAAATAGAATCAAGCAGCTTAGGTTGGTTCAACTGAGATATTCATATCTTGATTCCCAGATCCTCTGAATGCATTACCCTATATGGTAAAAGATAGTTCACAGATGTAATTAAGAATCTTGAATGAAAGAAAGTATCCAAGATTATCAGGGTGGGCTCAATATACTCACAAATGTCCTGATAAGAAGAGAGCAAGGTCAAAGATGTAAAAGTAGAAGACATAACGATGGCAACAGCATTTGGAGGGATGCTAGGAAGATACCTTAATCCAAGGAATGTTGGCATCCTCTGGAGACTGAAAAGGCAAAGAATGGATTGTCCCCAGGAGCACTCTAGGAAGAAAGAGTCCTGCTAACACTTTGACATTGTAAGATCTTAGGGACTGATTTTGGGTTCTGACTTCCAGAACTGTAAGACAATAAATTTGTCTTATTTAGCCCATGAAATGTGTAGTAATTAAGCAGCATAAGAAGCTGGTATAGTATGTAAACTTTTGAGAGACTGACTTTTTTCCATCAGCATAATTTCTTTGGGATTCATCTGAGGTATGTGAATCAATAGACCATTTCTTGTTATTGCCAAATAATGTTTCATGATATGGGTGTACCACAGTATACTTAACCATTCACCTAAAGAGGAACATCTGGATTGCTCCTGCTTTTATGTTAGTATGACTAAAGCTGCTATAGACATTCATACACAGGGTTTTGATGTGAATGTAAATTTCTCTGGCATGAATACCAAAAAAAGATAATCACTGGGTCTTATGGTAATTGAATTTTTTTTTTTTTAACCTGGGATCAGATTTGCTAGGCAAGTCCCCGGCCCCCGAATATTTCATTTTATGTGAATCTGCCAAAGTATTTTCCAGAGTGGCTTCATAGTCCTTCCAAACATATCTGAGCAATTCAGTTAAATTTTGTCATTTGGTTTTGTCATTATTTCAACATTTTGGCGTATTCTCCAATAAACCCTCTTCAGTGAAATTCTTCTAGTTTGCCTTTCTGTAATTGCATTTTTGGCCTTTTACTTTTAAGTTTTGAGAGTACTTTATATTATCTAGATACTCTTCAGTTTTTCAGCTGTGCGTATTGCAAATTTTTTCTTAGTGGGTAATTTGTATTTTCATCCTGTAAGCAAAGGTTTTGTAGAACAGAATTTTGTTGTTTTGTGAAGTCCAATTTATTAATTTTCCTTTTGTGGGTCATATTTTGGGTTTTGAATCTAAGAAATATTTGTCTAGTTTTGGAACCTAAAGATTTTCTCCTTTTTCCTAATAGTTTTACAATTTTACATTTTATTTTTAAATCAGTGATCCATTGAAGTTTTTTTCTTTTTAACGAGATAGTAAGATTTACATTGAGGTTCAATTTTTTACCTCTAGATTCCAGTTACTCCAGTATCATTTGTTGAAAAACTATGCTCCATTTAATTGATTTTAAAAATGGCATGTTTATTTAGATCTGTTTCTGGGTTCTCTCTTCCATTGCATTGATGTATATGTTTGTCCTCCTGCCCTACCATATGTTCTTGTTAATTATAGCTCTTTTTATGCTTTAATATTTAGCAGAATGAGTCCTCTCTTTTTATTTTTCTTGGTCAGGATTATTTTAGCTATTCTAGGGTTTGCACCTTTCCATACATAATTGTCAGTCTATAAAAACCTTTACTGATGTTTTGAAAAGTTCTATATATAAATCAATTTAGGGCAAATCAGTATATTTACTATATGAATATCTCCATGAACACAGTGTGTCTCTATCTTAGTTTATATTTTTAAATTTCTTTTATGAGTATTTCATAACTTTCAGCACACATATCCTGTATATATTTTGCTTAATTTTTACCTAAGTATTTAATTATGTGGAGGATTCCCTACATAGGCAGTAATGCCAACTATAAATAGGAACATCCAACATTTTTTGAACCAATGAGAAAATCCTAAGGGAAAATACAGAAGACTGGACTGAAGAGCACTGCCACATCAGTTTTAGAAGACAAATGATTATTGGATGTAGGAAGCAGAGCAATCAGCAACATTCAAAGATACATAAAAAACTGTCAGTTCACAGCTCCTTCTGTGTTTTTTTCCTCTGTGTTGAGTTAGTAACTACATCATATGGTAAAAAGTTATAGATTGGTTTTGATACCTTTAACTGAGCGTGGCACTGTCCACCCTGACTTGGATGTGGTCCTCTATTTTGTAGGAAGAACAAGCCAATCAAAATGAGCCTTCGTTCTACATGAGTTTGTGATTTGTCCATTTTAATGGTATCCTTAGATATCAGAGGTGGCCCAGGCTATCAGGAGCTATGCACATCTGAACAGGGGACCAATTCATCTCTTGAGCTCTAGGGGTAACAACAGAGATGAGCAAGTTGCCAGAATCCATGGCCATGTCAAAAGCGGAAACCAAGCTCCTGACATTTAGTCTGCCACTCTGACCACCAGACCACATTTTCTCCTTTTAATTTCCAGTCTGCCCTCTACATAATTACATCAAGGCTTCCCTGTGTTCATAGCACATGGTATAAATTAAAAGCAGAGCATAAAATATTGTGCCTGAGAAGGCTGATGGAACAATTGTTGCTGTGGAACGGAAAGGTGATTTTAAGAATGCTGAATTCAAGTTCTATGTCAATAATGCTTTAAAACTGTACTCCAGATCCCAAGGACAGGACACCTCACCTCCTTGGGAAGGCACTGGAGCAAGGATTGGGACATTTTTTTTTCTTAATAGTATATATTTTCAATGTATAGCAATTATATTTATCTTGGGGAATTGGTTCATATACATATAGCATCTCTTTATCTCTCTCTCTCTCTCTCTCTCTCTCTCTCTCTCTCTCTCTCTCTCTCTCAATGTCTTCATCTCTGGAATTCTGGAATTCATGTGATAGTACCCAGACCCCTGGAAATGTGTACATTATAGGCCCATCCACTGAAAAAATCTGAATCTGCCCTCTGTCCATGGCTCCTAGAGAGAGGACTCAGACTGGCTCTGAGTGATTGACGAGGGGTCTACCCTGGTATCACATTTGAAGTCAGGGGATCAGAGTAGCAGAATATATTGTACCAAAAGTCTCCAAAAAATTAATTGTTAAAGGGTAAGCTGGGAAAAAAATTCAGTAAGATCTGTGCAGATGAAATATTTGAATATTAATACTTCTTTCCATTATAAATTTGGAAATAGAAATTCCCTATTAAGTCAGCTTGTTTATAAGGTAGCGAGGTTAAATTTTACCATGTTGTCAAATCCATCACACCTAGACATACAACCTAACAGACTGTTACTTCTGCATTAGCATTTCATACTTGGAAAACAAAATATTAAAATTTTTTTACCAACTTGGTTCAGGGAATATAGACAAATTTAGTAATCTGATAAAACTGGCACCTAAGAGTAGTGAAAGACATGTTGACAATTATCATAAATCATGAATTTTAAGTCATCTTTCCTGGATAGTATGACCAAAAATAAATAATTTAGCTGTTTTTGTCCTTCAGTACCTTGTTTGTAAAATGGAAAAAAAATTAATATATACATGATTTAAGTTTCAGTTTTTTTGTAAATATCCATTGAGTTATCATGCAAAACAAAACAAAACAAAAATTTTATAAGCCATAGAGCACTATAGCAATAAAAGGCAAAGTTCTATAATCATGACTATTTTGGGATTCATGTTGTAGAAAATAAAAGTACTAATCCTATTAAGTGCCATATTTATTTTACTAAAAGATGAAAAATAACTTATGTACATGATCATGGTTATTTTCATAAAAACTCATTGGAAGTTATTAAGGACAGAAAATATTATTACTTCATTGGAAGCAAAAATGAGGACCAAATAAAATAATTTGCCAAAAGTAATATAAACAGTCATGAAGTGAGATTTTGGCTAACACAATATTAAACAAGTTTCAAAATTCTAGTTTATGCTGCCATTGTATTTACATCACTACAGAAAAGGTGCTTACATCATTACATCAAGGCTTCCCTGTGCTCATAGCACATGGAATAAATTAAAAGCAGAGCATAAAATTTGTGCCTGAGAAGGCTGATGGAACAATTGTTGCTGTGGAACAGAAAGGTGATTTGAAGAATGTTGAATTCAAGTTCTATGTCAAGAATGCTTTAGAACTGTTGTATAAAATTCCCAGGGAATGACTTGCCTGCCGGTGCTTCTGGAAGATGAACACATGGAAGGAAGAACTAGTGTCCTGAATTTCCTTGCTGACCTTGTCCCCTTCTCTGCTGGCAAATAGAAAGCACCAGTGCACCTAGCTACCAAGCTCTTCCTGAGCTCACCCCAAGATCCCTAGTTCTCTCCATTTCTCTTGGAACTAAGCAAAATCCCTTGCAGTTCCTAGAATGTAACAGAATATTGTAAGGGCAAAATGGTTTCTTTGCAGCAGGTCATGGTGGCCCACGCCTGTGATTCTAGCACTCTGGGAGCCTGAGGCAGGATGATGACAAGTTTGAGCTCAGTCTGGGCAATTTAGCAATTTAGCAAGACCCTGTCTCAAGATGAAAATTTTAAATGCAGGATGAGGGGGCATGGTTGGACATGTAGTTCAGTATAAAAGTCCACAGCTTAATTCTCAGTACAGCAAAACAAAACAAAACAAAACAAACAAACAAACAAACAAATACACCAAGCTTTTCACTGAATTCCATTCCCCTCTCGTCATCCATATAGTCCCAAGAGGCAAGAAACAACGTTTTTGTCTAATACCTAAATTTTATGGAGAGAAGAATTTGCTTTCTGAAAGTACCAGAAGCCATTAGCAAGAAAATGGGTTTTGCTCAAGTTCTCTTTATAAAGAAGAGCACAATAATACAACAATTTTATAAATACTCTCTCAAAGGGATCCAAAAATTGATCTCAATATAACTGAAAAGCCACGGTAACTTTAGCTCCCTGCTTCTGTACTATGGCTGACACTGAACAAGGATTTTCTGTAGAATGATCGTTGTCTTCACTCTTGGTTAATAGTCCTTGTTTATTTTGCTGCTTCTTAATAGCTAATAGCTCTGAGAAGGCCTAAACTAAAAACGCTGAGCCATTTCATGGCAATGTCATTATTAAAAACATCTGTTTTTATTTGTTGGTTAGGATACATCCTACAATGGAAATGCTCAATCTCACTCCGTCTGTTTATCTTCATACAGGTATTGCAGACTTATTCTGCCATGTTAGTGTTAGTTTAATGGAACATTACTGAGAAATACAGGTTTTCAGTGACAATCTAGGTAAATCACCCCAAATGATGTAAGGCCTTTTCCTATGAAGATCATAAATAATTTGTATGCCATTTGTTCTCCAAGAACAGGTGTTTTCTATTTGTTTTGGTTTGGTTTGGTTTGGTTTTTTGCTATTTTGTCATTAAGCTGAAATCAAAAGTAAGGTACATGGATTTACAGGAAATTGTTTCTTTACACACAAATTCACCACTTACAAATCCTATTTTAGGGGCCCAGACTGAAGGAAGGCTTGTTTTTTGAGTTGAGTATGTCATCGACTATGTCAATATCTGTTTATAAACAGCTTTGTCCAATTCAAGGATTCAGTTTACAAAAATATTTATTTTAACTCATTTATTTCAAACAAGCAACATAAAATTCAGTCTGGGAGGGCTCACTTCCAGGGAAAACTGAATTCATTTATATTTCACAGAAAAAGTAAGGCAGGTGGGGCGGCTGGGACATATAGGGAATGGCCAACAGGAAGATTAATATCATTTTCCTAGGGAATAGTTCTTTCGTTCTCCAACTAAAAAGTAATGATTGTGTATCTTTTTCTCCTTCAATGTGACGACTGTGAAAATCCCCCACAACATTTCCACTTACCACTTTCAGCTTACAGACGGTCCATTTATTGCAGATTTTAAAATGTCCATATGTCATGGAGCATATGAGCATTTGGTGACAGGTACTAAGATGTGTCCAAAATTCACTTTTCCAGGCCCAGCACTAGAGCTCCTGATGGAAGGGTGACGTACGGAAAGAGTGAGCACCGTCATTTCATCTGGTGCTCTGTTGGTGGCTCCTCCGGCTACCCAACTTTCTCCTCTAACACTCATTTTCCACTGAAATGAGACTGCAATCTAGCAGGGACATTTTTCTATTCCTGATTCTTCTAATCCAAGGTCTCATTGTTAGGGAAGTTTTCTTCCTTCAGGAATAAAAATTGCAAGAAGGAAAACATGTTGAGAACACCGCGATGTGCGAGTATTTGCCCATCTGCAAGGATGTGCCTACCTGCTATGCTTATGGTGGGATGTGGAATTATCAGGGTAGAAAAGGCAAGGTAGGAAGAAGTGGGGTGGGGTTCTTTTACTTTCTGCTGTGTCTTCATCTTGAGTTTCAAAAAAAAATATATTCAATAACCAATGCATGTGTAGTTCAAAGAAAGCTGATGTCTTCCTGGAAGCCACAAATTATTCATATGTGGCTGAGAACCACTAGAGTTTTGAAATTCCACAGATGATGATAGTGGAGGGAAGTTATTTCCTGACATATGACCAGGAGGGACACTGGTAATTTAGGTTTCATTTGCTTTTGCCTTGACTGTAATAATGGGCTGAAATGCATAGAATGTGTGTGTCTGTCATCCGCCATATTCTAAAAGCTTAATTTTCATCCACATTGCCTTGAAAATAAGGTTTGATCTTGATTGGTTTTCAAATCAGTAATTTATTATGCTTTGCTCCCATGGCGATGTCTCAGCACTGTGGAATTAGGTGCAATCATAGGCTGAGAAAGGCAGCACTGGTTCCTTTGCTTTGTAAGGAATGTGAAGAACACTGCCCGCTCTATCTGAGCTGCAAGGATGGGGTGGCATCGGCCGCCCCTACCCTGCTTCCTTTCCCAAACACAGCCATCATGTCTTTATGTCAGTGGCTTCCACAACAGTGAGAAAACATCTGGTTTTGTTCTACTTTCCACTGCAGACAAAGTGGGTGGTTCTGATCCATGACTCACTTGGCTTTACTTACTCTCCCCAGAATGGCATCCTGCATATTCTAAGACTAAGTTTTAAAACACTGCTCATTAAGACTGCAATGTTAGAAGCTACCAGATAACCACTTCAGCTTAACAGTCTGTGTAATACAAACAATGTATTTGATTTGGTAGAGGAGGGAGGAGGATTTTTTGTTTTGTTTTGTTATTTTTTTTTTTTTTTTTGGTGTTGGGATTGAATTCATGACCTCGCACTTGCCAGGCAGGTGCTGTGCCACTGAGCTATAACCCCAGCCCAAGGAGAACTTTTTGTTTATTTTAGCTTTTCTTTTCTTTTCTTTTTTTTCCTGAACTAGGTGGAACTTTTCTTTAAACAAAATTGCATAGATGCTGTATATTCCATCCCGATTACCCTTACTTACTTCTACTTTCCCTTTCTGTTTGTGCACCTTGTGTTCACAGGCAGACAACATACATTTCTAACTTAGTTTGTAACCCACCACTACTCCTTTAGGTCTCAACATGCACCGATCTTGGCCTTTAAAGATAGTTTCAGGTCTCTCTTTGGCCATGTCACACCTCTGAAGCATGCCATGCCCTTGAATCTTCTTTCAGGTTTCAGCTCTTGTCTCTTCTCTTCTCTTCTCTTCTCTTCTCTTCTCTTCTCTTCTCTTCTCTTCTCTTCTCTTCTCTTCTCTTCTCTTCTCTTCTCTTCTCTTCTCTTCTCCTCTCCTCTCCTCTCCTCTCTTCTTCTTTCTCTTCTCTTCCCTTCCCTTCCCT
>PVLA01010018.1:0-29761 GCA_004027455.1 Hydrochoerus hydrochaeris
TGCTGAGCTGTGCTGTGCAGTGCTGTGCTGTGCTGTGCTGTGCGGTGCTGTGTGGTGTGGTGCTGTGCTGTGCTGTGTGGTGCAGTTAAGGTGCTGTGCGGTGCTGTGTTGTTACATGTTGTGCTGTCCTGTGTTGCAGTGCCCTGCAGCACTGTGGACATGACACTGTGCTGTGCTTCTCTGTCACGGTGTGTCTGGCTGCCGTGATAGACCGAGCTGTGCTGTATCACACTGTGCCCTGTTGTGTTTAACTAGAAAGCACGTGAGAACCAAGTTCAAAGCAACACATGGGCAAACCAGGCGTGACACCTAGTGCTCAGCCAGAACCCAACTCTCTGATTCCAAAAGAGCAGCAAGGGACCCTCATGGGGCCAGCCGGAGGCCTTCGGCCCAAGGCTTGGGTGCACCACCTGGCTCCATCTGGAGCCAGTGCACAGTGGGTATCAGGACCAAGGACACTTGGGAATCACCTGAAAACAGAGTGACGCTAGGACCCAGCCCAAATTCCATACTGTTGTGCTTGGGAGCTCAGAGTCACAAACCCCGCCTCCCTTGGGTGACTGCACCCAGCCATCCCCACTGGACCTTCACACTTCTATTGCACAGACAGTCGCTCCCTCTGTTCAAAGCCTGGGGACAAATGGTCATCCTCAGCCCTGCCAGCCTGGAGCCTGCAGAGCTGACAGCCCACCAGTGTTTGCTCCAGGTCCTGGGCATGGCCTGAGCCAGTCTCCTGGCTGCTGTCCTCCTGCACAGGGAAAAGCAGCCAGCTCCCACCATTGGTCAGGTTCCTCCCTGTGTTGTGCTTCCTGGGTGACCCTGAGCTATAAAGCACAGAAGCGCGAAGAGCCCCCTAAGGCCCAGCACAGAGCACCCCAAGGAATGAGTGCCCAGGCCCCGAGCAAGGCAGGCCCTGAGCAGAAAGCCTTGGTCTCCGGGTTCTGGGAAGGCCAACACTGCTTTCAGTCCCTCATCTTTCCTGAGGGCTCCCTCCCCGGTTTCCTTCTCAGTAGCAGAAGTGGGCACGCTAAACACACAAGCCCGGCACCGTGAGAGCCCTTATGCAAACACATCAGCAGCTCTGCTGTACTTTCCACCAGGGCAGAAAGTAGCTGAGCAAACACAGAACCTGCCGACAGGATGCGAGCTCCGACTGGGAAGGGAGTGTCCAGGGCATGGTCTGCTGCCAAGCTACCCTCATTCATCACTGACACCCCGGAGGCTCTGGCTCCGAAAAAGCAAAGCTGGCTGGGGTCCTTGTGAAGTCAGCAGTATGGCTGGGGCTTCCAAGGGTGCTGAGGGGGCTGCTCATCCCGTCTGGTTGTCTCTGTGCATATAGGACTGTGACCACACACACAGGAAACACGCAGGCATCAGAGTTGCTGGGGTCATCTGTCCCCTGCATGGATGGAGCTGGCTCAGGGGAGAAAGCAGGGAGGGACGTGGACCACTGAGGTCCATCTGCTCCTTGGGAGCTCCCCAAGCACTGTGGGGTGCATAGCAGGGGAATTGATGTCCAGGGTACCGTGACCCATACTCTCCCTCTCTCTCCCAAGGAACTCAAGCTGAAGCAAAGCACTTTGCCCAGCACCTTTTAATGAGCTAAAGGATCTTTCTGGGTTTGTTTCAAAATCAGACCTGTGCTGATTTATTTGGCATCATCTGACATGCACTGAGTGTTTGCTTTCAACCAGATGTAAACAACCACATTACAATTACAGGCAGCTGAGCGAGGTAGAAACATCACAGTGGGTCGGACAGGGCCAGGCTCTCAATATTTGGTACAAGACGAAACTCATTACCCTGGTGCCTGGAGGCTCATCTGGGGAAGGCCAGGCCTGAGATAAAGGTGGAATGACCAGGCCTGAGATAAGCGGTCACACCTGGTCTAATAAAGCCTAGATAGACATCAGTCACCTCAGAAGATGACCAAGACCCTGGGACTCTTCCCTGTCTGACGAGTTCTTTGTTCTTCCCCTGTGTACTTGCTTTGTGATTTGCTTCACCACTGGATCAATGTCACCTAAGCAGCTAAGCTTGGAATCTTATTGGGGATCCTAGCTGTGACCCACATTGTACCCTCACGCTTGTGCTCCCTAAAACTTCCTCTGGGAAGTGGGGTCCTTGGCATCCCACTGGGGACCCCTCCTGCCTGTCAAGCACTGTGTCTCTCCCTCAGAGTCAGAACTTTCCACTCTTAACCTCCTTTGTTCCTTAGAATGTTTTCTTCAGTTTTGGGGAACACGAACTCGGAGGTTGGGAACTACAGTATTTCCCTTGTATCATATTTGGAGGTCCTACATCATTTCCTGTGTCACTAGGACCCAAATGCCCTCTCTGAAGCCCTTGGGGAAATGGAATCCCTTTGTGACACAGGGAGAGGTCGGATCATGTGCTATCCTAAGAGTTGATCTGTGCCTTCACCAGTGGACCGGTGACTTTCGGAGGCTGGGTTGGACCTGGTGGGCTGGGCTTGGTCTTGCTGGAATGAGCTAGGGCTCTCAGGACTGGGTCAGGTCTGCAGGCGCAGGGTCAGGCCCGGTGGTGTCCTGTGTCCTTCCTTTTACACGCCTGCCTCCTCCCTCCAGTTTCTGCTGACACAGCTCAGGGCCTCTGAGGAAGCAGAGTTGGTTGTGGCACTGTGCCCTCAAACGGTCCCGGGTCCAGAGCCCTGAGCAGAATTAGCCCCTGGCCTTGACGAAGCGCCTGGGCTAGGGCGTTTTCACAGCAGTGTAACTGGACAGAGACAGCGAGACAGGAAAGGGGGTTCTTTAGATGCTTACTCCGTGTGCACGGGGAGCCTTTAGACCATTTATCATCAGCAGGACGGGAGCTATCCTGAAATGCAGTTATCAAAGGAAAAGGACTACGGTTTCAAATAGCTGAGATTTATGCAGTACTTTGCACATGCTCTCAGTGCACCTGAAGTGGGGTGCCCTCAGCCACTGCAGCTGATGTGACATCTGGGGCTGGGGGTGCGCCCGCGCCCCCGTTTACCCCACAATGAGGATGGGAAGGCTGCCCGCACCGCCGGGCCTCCGTGGTCTTGGGCACAGCGGCATGATCGAGGTAGCAGTGGCAGACACAGCCTTGCCCAGGAGCGATGCTACGGGACCCGTGTGGACAGCTCGACTCGGTCAGCATCAGGCAGAGCTGGAACCCTCCGTGCCTGCGGGGCGGGGCGGGGCGGGGTGGGTGCGGTGCAGAGGGACAGGGAGGGGGTCAGGCACGCTGGCCATGAGCTGCCCTGCTGCCCGCAGAGCCTTCAGTCTGACCCGCAAGTGTCCTGTGATCTGCAGGCCTAGGCCACGCTCCTCCGGCTTCACCTCCCTCGCAGCCCGTGCGTCCCCTCTTGGAGGCCTGCAGCCGACTATGGCCCTTGTCACCCTCGCCCTCGAGAGTGGCGCTCTGCCTGTGCCCCCCCTGAGTCTGCAGGAGAAGGAAGGCAGAAGCGGCGGGTTCCAGTCCTGGCTTCTGGGCAGAGGCACTGTACAGTGACCAGGCTCTTCTTCCTCTTACGCGACCTCTCAGGGGAGGCTGCGGTGCCACCGGGCAGTCGGCCACCCCCAAAGCCTGCACCAAAGCACGCTGAGCCCACACCCAGTGAGGTCAGGCTCGCAGCCACTCAGAGCCACCGCGGGCGCAGGAAAAAGACGGCTGGGTCTCCCGGCCCACTGCTAACAGAACGCGTCACCCTGGTCCCACCCACGAGAGGGGCCCAGAGCTGAAGAATTGCGCCCACCCCACATCCCGCCCAGGCCCCCGATGTATGAGCACCCCATAGAGGCCGTGTGTCCTCTGTGGCTGCCCTGTGGTCGCCATTTCCAGAGACAGCAGGCAGAGTTTCCGCGTCTCCGGTCTCACCCCCCCCCATCTGTCCCGCTGAGCGAGCCTTGGCCCTCACAAACCCCCGCAGCAAGGCCTGGGCTCCCATTTATTTCTTGCTAGAAGTGTGAATACTGGTTTCCAGCTGCCACTGGCCGGGCCGGGCCGGGCCGAGGACCTCCTCCACGGGAAGCTGAGCTTCTCTTGACCCTCGCTTCAGTCCTCCTCCATCCGGCATAAGGAGGAGACAGGCCAGGGAGTTGTCCCTTGGCCACACTAAGGGCTGCGAGGCCCATGGTGCTGAGAGCTGTGTCGGAAGCCAGCTCTGTGCACAGTGCACAGTGCTCTTCCCGGCAGCACTGCTCCCACGGGAAAGCGGGGCGTCCAGAGGGTTCTGGGACCCCAACATACCCACAGCAAACCAGCCCGCTCCCTGACACCTCATCCAGGGCCCAGAGGCCCTGCTGGGACTGCACCCAGAAAAGAGCCACGTGGAGAGACACCGGCAGGATGGGGATAAGGCCATCGGGATAGGAAGGCCCTTAGTTCGCCTGAGTCACGGCACTGAGGGAGGTCGGAAGCCAGGGGTGGGGCAGAGGTGGCCTCAGGGAGCCGAGAAGAAACTGGGGAGGAGGCATTGTGTCACCCCAGCAGCCAACAGCCAGCCCTGGGCAGATGCAGAAGCCCCAGCCAGCCTTAGCCCAGGGCAGCAGGCTCCACTCTCAGGACCTGCAGCCCCGTCCTTCAGGGAGGAGACTGGCCGCCCGAGCTGCCGAGGCAGAGCACCCCGAGCCGGGAAGCTCAGCCACCAGGCCCACGGCTGACCAGGGGGCCAGATCCCAGACGGTCAAATTCCAAGGGGGCAGGACAGATGCTTGAGCCCCGGCGCCCCTGTGCCCTGAAGGCAGAGGACCCAAGGGACTCTCTTCCCAGCAGCTGCACCCTCACGGGGATCATGACGCTTTTTCCAGGAAAGAAGCCTGGACCCCCACCTTGCTGAGGGTGAGCCTAACCTGAAGTCAGCCCTCCCAGGGGTTCAAATCCTGGCTCCTGCCTGGGAGAATGATTAACTCCGGCTTTAGAGGCAGCTGCTTCACTCAGCCCTGCCAGGCATCAAAGGCTTGAGCAGGGTGATCGCAGGCAGGCGGGTCACGTGACAGCCAGGAACCCAGTCGCTGAAGTCAGGGCCGCTAGCTATCGGGGGCCCATAAAAGCGGGTCATAAAGCAGAAGGAAGCCTGTCAGGGCAGCCAGGTGCTAGCAGTTCTGCCGAACAGGGCGGGCAGGGAGGGGACATCCAGGAAATAGGTCATTTGGGGTTGTTTATGCAGCACTGGTCCTCTTTTGAGCGCAGAGTAAATTCCCCTCTTGCACATCGGCTACCCTCACACAGCTCCCTCATGTAAACAGCCCTGGCCAGGTGTCCAGGTCCCAGCGGGGTCACGGGCATGGCCATGCAGGCTGGGGCGGCAGCTCCAAGCTTCTCCACAGCTCTCTGCCTTTTCCCTAGGCTGGTTCTCAGCATGAGGCTTTCGGCCCAGCAGCACCTGGGTCACCGGGAGACATTAGATTCCCCCCATCCTGACCCCCCGAACGTGAGCTCCTGCAGGCAGCACCCGGCTCTGCCGAGCTCCATGGCCATTCCGGTGCACCGGGTCCCCTGAGCTTGAGGCTTTTTCTGCCCGATGTCCTGGCCATCGACGTCCCTTCCCCCAAGCCATCCTGATCCCTGCGGAACTGTCACCCTCCCCACTGGGTGCTGGAGGCCCCTCTCACAATAAATTCCGTTATGAATTCTTCTGAGTTCCATTAGCTTTCAGGGGTCTTAGTCATGGCAAACGTTTAACATCTTACCCGCCTGGAAGCGCGTGTCAGTGGCGTGAGCCAGGCTCGTAGACTGCGTCACCACCACCCCGACCAGCTCTGGATTTTGCAGAACAGAAAGACCATCTGCTCCCTAATGCTGTCTCGATCAACCCGATTATACTCTAGGGATCGTATGGTAGTGAACCATGCCGTGTTTGTCCTTTTGCGATGTCTGACTCAGCACGGTGCCCCTAGGTCTCAGTTCCTTCTTTCTAAAGCTGAAACAGGTCCCCTTAGTAGCATATATTCCATTCTCTTTACCCATTCATTTAGCAACGCGCTATTGTGGGGCTCTCATTCGGGGCTCTTCTGAACAACACTGCTTGGGCATACAAGCATGAATCCGCTGACACTGCTTCCAGTTGTGCAGGGCACAGCCCACCCACGGCACAGCTGGGTCATATGTTCGTTAATGTTTAATTATCTGAGAAGCTGCCATAGTGTTTTCAATAGGACCCATCTTTCCATCCCCAAGAGCAAATCCCTCTTGGTCACACTATTTTCTCAAAATGTCATACAATTTTGTTTGCTAGCCCTTTGTTAAGGATCTTTGCATCAGCATTCCACGGGGATGTTAGGCTGTTTTCTTGTGGTTGTTTTTGTTGACTTTTCCGAGTAATTCCTGCCTTATAAAATGAATTCGAAAGCATTTCCTCCTCTGCAGCTTTTGAGGAGTTTGAGGATAGCTATTATTTCTTCTTTAAATATTTGTAGAATTTGCCAATAAAGCCACTGGGTCTTGGGCTTTTCTTTATGGAGATACAATGAAGTTTAGTGATTCTATCACTGTGGGGTTACTAGTTCAGTCATCCTAGTCTGTTCAGATTTTGCATTTCCTCATGATCCGGTCTTAGCAGGTCACACATTTCTAGGATTTATTTATCCCTTTGGGGCCTTGCAGTGTATTTCTGTGCAATTGTTAATAGCAGTCTCATGTGCTTCTTTCATTTCTGATTTGCTTTATTCAAGAACTCTCTCACAGTTAATTTAGTTAAATATTTTTCAATTCTTTATCTTTTCACAAATCCAGCTCTTTCTTTGATCTTTTCTATTATTTTTTTAGTCTCTGTTTCATCTTGTTTGTGTGTTAATCTTTGTCATTTTCTTCTTTTTACTAACTTTGGGCTTAAAAGTCTACAAATAAGTCTGTTGTTTCCTGAGTTTCTTGAGGTGTACTTGCTTATGTGAGATCTTTCTTTTTTCTTAATATAAATGTTTATCGGTATAACCCCTCCCCTCTGCTGTATCTCAAAACTTTTGGTATGTTGTATTTTAATTTGTATTTGTTCTGAGATTTTTGCAATTCCTTTTGATTTCTTCTTTGATTCATGAATTACTATTCAGAAGCATATGAGGCCTACATATCTGTAAATTTTCCAGTTTTCCTCCTGTTACTGATTTTTGGCTTCCAGCCTCTGTGCTGGGGAAAGACGCTTGGGTGTGACTCTGGTCTTGTCTTGGTCTGGGCGCGCCTTCTGGTCTAGCGTGTACTCTTAGGCCCTGCTTCCTGCGTGTCTGAGGAAGGCCAGTGTTCTGCTGCTTGTGGTGAGTAGGTCTGTGTGTCTGTTAGATCCATGCGGTCCAGAACGTGGTTCGGTTCTACCTTTTCCTTTCTGATTTCTGCCCTAAGGGTCTCTCCATCGTTACGAGAGAGGCGCTGGAGCGCTGACTGTCATGCATTGATGTCTGTTTTTCCCTTCGGACTTGTGGTATTTGCTCTGTACTTTCAGATGTCGTACGTGTTGTAAATCTGGGAACATCTTAGTTTGAGGCTCTCTTCTATCCTTCGCTCCCATTTTCTTGTCTCCAAGGCCTGCGGCTTCAGCGTGTCACAGCACTCAGCACTGTTTGGTTGGCTCGGGGAAGCCCCAGATGAGGCCGCGCTTTCCAAGCAAGTTCCAGCCTCTCCCTGTGTCCCAAGGAGAGGAACCAAGACTAGGGCAGCTCCCTGGGGGGCAACAGGGGGGCCAAAGGGCAGCAAAGTGCCTGGAAGATGCCTGTCCCTGGGAGGCAGCTTGGACTTTGCGGGGGTTCCCTCGGTTGCTACAGACCCTAAAACGGCTTTTAGAGAAAGAGCGTCGCTGTTTACTCTGTACGCTGTAAGCTTCCTGATGTTTCTGTGCAGAATAGAGGCCGCCCAGCTCCCTCGGCCACACCTCTAGGAAGTGACATCACCTTGCGAGTCTTTCACTGTCAAGAGTCACACATAGCCGCTCGCTCGTCCACTGTAATGGGTTTTGGCCCATCACCCCGTCGTAACTTAAAGTGAAAAGGTAACAGTGCACCCAGCGCTCCCAACCTGCGGAACGTGTGGCTTCCGAAAGCACTGGCCGTTCATCCCTGTCCTCACGGGGCTGCTTGGCATTCGGTCACCACCGCTCCTGGCATCCACAGAGACAGTTGCATCACATGCCAGCAGGCCAGGAAAAGATCGCACGTTGAATCTGGAGGTTGGGTGTCCAGAGGGAATATTGCCTTTGACCTGGGGTGAGGTCAAAATACTGTCTGCCACGCTGAGCGGGGAGCAGTCCCCACTGTGCCTCCCCCAGTGCTCAGGCCTCCCCCCTTCTCTCTGCAGAGACCTCGCCGGCTGCCCTCACCCCTGGCTGTGCAGCTCCTTCTTCACCACAAGGCCCCGATTTGCTTCAGCAGTTTCCCTCCTTCGCCTGAGTACAAGATGCCCACACGTGGGGTTTTGCTGGAAGCAGAGTTCCCAGCCACCTCGTGTAGCTGAGTCCAGATACACGGAATAGAGCCGGGAATTCATAGCCACGGAGAGGCTTACAGAGCCAAGATGAAGATGCTCCACGCTTACGGAATTCTCCCAGACGGGGGTAAAATTCAGTGCCTTTGCTCATTCTTCACATGCTCAACACTACTCTGGACACTGGATGGATACTAATTCATTTAATTTTCCAGGGCCCTGGAAGGTGGGTCATGCGACCTCCCTATTGTACAGAGGAGAAAACTGGGGCACAGAACACTTCAGCAATTTCCCTAGCCCCTCCTGTCTGGTCAGTGGCGGAGCCTGACATGAGCCCAGGCCTCACTCCCCGCCTGGGGCCCCCTCAGTCTCAGTGCTGAGTACTCGAGGGCACAACTTGTGGACCTCAGCCCCTCTGCCAGCTCTGCCTCCCACGGTTTCCCAAATGACACTGCCAGGTCACCCTGCATGTAAGCCGGGGGCCCTTCCAAGTCTTTCCTTTCTTCCCTGCCATATGGCATGGGCACCGCTGGCCTCAGGTTCCCTGGGGTGCCCTGCTAGGTCTGACCACATCCCATGTGGGGTGTCTCCTCTTTTGGTGGGTACTCTCCCCCACTGGTCTGTGACACGCTGGGGTGTTTCAGCATCTGTCTCCGAGGCTCTTCTCCTGACACCCCCCCCCATCCTCATAGCTCCCAGCTAGGTCTCCCTGAGGCCTGCTGTTGCAATTTCAGACCCGTTCACATGCTTGCTGATTCTGCTGGGTGACGCATCTCGGCAGGCCCCAAGCCAGGTTTGCGCTCCACCTCCCAGGGCTGCCGCCGCAGTCCCAGCTTCCCGCCTCACTGCCCAGGTGGGCTCAGCCAGGCCAGGGGCCCTAAGGCTCTGAGAACGCATTAAGTCCTCCATGCACACAGCTTTGCCCACGGGGTGACTCACTGCCTGTGAGTGTCACTGACCACCCAGCTTGCAGCAGCTGGACAGTGGAAAGGTCTTTTCACACCAAGCCTCCTCTGGATACTTCTTTTCCTGAGTGAAGACTCCACAAAGTGCCACTCGTCCCAACCCACATCTGGAGCCCCTGGCCCAGGCTCTGCTCTCAGCTGATTGTCTTTTGGCCTCCAGAGTCCTGCCCAGATCCTCTCCTCTGGACACTACTGCATGGCCCCTCCGTGGCCAACTGGGAATTGGGGCCTCCTATACTACTGTGCTGAGCTGGCCAGAGGTTCAGCAGAGACACCCAGCTTGCAGCAGATACAGGCGGCATCCGCCACCTCCAGCATCCCCGCTCACACCCCGACACACACATCAGCCGCTGAGCGCTCTCTGCCCTCCCAGAGGCCATGGGGCTGCAGGGCAGGGACCATGTCTCCCTGTGGCCTGGCACAGAGCTTGATCAATAGTCAGCTAATACGTGCTTGAGGGTTAGATGTGGAGAACAGTATGGGAAGAATGGGAGCCATTCTAGACTAGGGGCTTGGATGCTTCTGTGTGCATCGAAGTCCCTGCCAAGTCTGTTTGCACAGATTTCTGATTCAGAAGTCCTGGATGTGGCCAGAGGCTGCTGCAGCTGCTTCTACAACCTCTTGAGATCCCTCGTTGGATGGTCTGTTCTGACCCCCAGAGATAGATGCAGAAAAGAAGGGCAGCAGATGTGAGGACCCTTCCTAAAATCTTTGGCCTGCTGGCAGGTGACCTGCCTCACCCTCTGCCAGCCGGCCAGCCTCCAACCTGAGCCCCGGATGCCGGCACCACATCAAGAAAGCTCCGAGTGATCCTGTGCGGACCAGTTCCACCCGAGCTGTACACATTCCTCAGCTTCCTGCCCCACACCCCAAGGGGGACAGAGCCAGGAGTGGGTGGAGCCAAAAAGCCTCCCCACACAACCGCCAGGAAGCTGAGTCCCTGAGGCACTGGGCACTGATAAGAATCTCCGGGTGGACTCCAGACCCTTGCTGTCTGCCACCTTACTGCTGTAATCACTTCCTGCCCCGATTTCTGTCTCACGGACTGGGTCTCCGGGAGGTGATTGCACACAGCTTGCTGAGGGCGTGGCTGGAAGGGTTTGTCTCACTCCGCCTCCCACCCCACTCCCCAGATGTCTGGACCCCAGCCTCTCCTGCCAGGTCTCTCTGCCAGGCTGCACCTCCTTTGCAGCCCCACCTACCATGGGCCAAACATGAGGCAAACTAAGCTTCTTCTTTTTTGAACGCAGGTATTGAACACTGCGTCTCAGCAAGGAGAAGGTAACCAGGACAGTTCCCACATAAGCTCCTTGCAAACAAGTTCTCATCTCAGGCGCTGTTGCAGGGGAGTCTGCACTGAGCCAAACTCAGGGAAGCAGGGGTGGTGCGCCCCTTGGCACCTGTGTAAGGTTCCCCGGAAGGCCAGCTCCCCTCACATCCTCTGAGGCAGGCAGCAGCCCCCAGACTGGCAGTGCCAAAGCAGACATTCCATGCTGCCCAGAAAAAATGACAGCCAGGACCGATTTGGTGTTTGACACATGGACATTTGCTGGGCACCTGCTGTACACAAGCACTGGCCCAGGATTGGAGGTCCTGAGGGGAGCACCAGGCTCAGAGGGGACAGCAGAGACCAAAGGGGCACAGGTTGGTGGAGCAAGGCAGGGGTCGGAGACTCGCGAGTCCAGTCCACAAAGGGGAAATGCGGCGTGGTCATTTGGCCTGCTGTCGCGCCCTGGACAGGACCATGCAGGTGCCAGGAATGGTAGCCAGGGACGCATCCTTCCGATCTCTTCCTGCCGGCACTTCCCCCGGAGGCAGCCGGGCTCCAGCTTGGCTGAGACGTTCTGAGGGACCCCTCAACTTTGGAATTGAAAGAAAGCATTTTTTTTAAGCCAGAAAGGTGAATGACCTATTTCCTGTCTGCTTTAAATCCCCTATGTTGCCATTTCACCCTTGCTGTTTTTCTCAGTCAAAACACAAGCAGTAGAGAGGGAGAGTGGTCATCTCCACCTCAGGAAAGCTTGGGGCTTTCCTACCATGGGTGGCCTCCCATGGGCACCAGGTCTCTGGGGTCAATTAGAGGTGAGGTTCAGCTGGATCTGGGCTGGTGGAATTTGTTCAGTTCACCCGATGAGACCCTGGCTCACCTTTAGGTCATCTGCAGGTCCCGGCATCTCCAAAGCCAAGGCCTTGCCCAAACCAATTAAACCGGAATTTCTGAGGTTCCATCAGGTTCTCGGCAATCAGGAGACTCCAAAGGTCCCAGTGCACCCAAGGCCAGGAAAGGGGCTCTCCCAGGGGCAGCCCCCTCTGTGTGCACAGGGCCAGGACGAGGACACCCATCCCTCAGCGCAGGGACACGGGCTAAGTTCATCAACAAGGAGCAAATCAGACACCTCCGTTAAATGAAAAACAAAACCTCCTGGGTTTTAATCATTTTCTCATCCTAATTTAATCATTTTCTCATCCTAATGTGATTTAAGTGTGTCATGTCATAAAATCAGGTCTAAGTTTTGCGCATTTGTACAGCTTTGATCTAACTATAAAAGCAAGATAATTTTCCGATTAAGTACTGTAAAACTGCAAACACAATAAAATTTAAATCAGCCCCATTCATTTAACGTGACAGGTGATAGCATTTTACAGAAAATAATTTGCCAATATGGGTTCAGAGCCGAAGCTGCTGCCTCGGGGCGAGTTTTATAGACAATGTTTCTGGATTTTAATTTCAATAAAGCAAATGCAGGGCAAGCTTGTCTCATAACCACGGCGATCGGAGGTGGCCTTGGCTCGTGGCTCCGCGGGCTGCCCAAGGGTGAGCCAGCCGCCCCTCGGCCGGTTCTTTGTCGGCCGCAGAGGCACCGCCTGGGTTCTTCCAGCTCCCATCGAAGCCAGCAGCGTCTCCAGGCTGCGCTTCCAGCCTGACTCCTTGGCTCCCCTGCTCCCACCTTGCCCATTCCCGCCTGCTCCGCAGTGTTCCTTTCCAGACAGCAAACTTCTCAGTCCCTGGCTGCTCCTTCCACGGGATCCCCACTTCATTTTGAATAAAAATCCGCTCTTCCCTCTGTCCTACCTGTCCCCGTCCCAGTAATGGGCCACCACTCACTGCAAGGTCCCCACTCCTTTGTTGTCACGTGCCTCAGGCTCCTGGCCCTCGGGTCTCCCTGCTCCAGCCGTTCCACTCAGATCCATGTCCCACCCCCTCCCCAGACAGCCTCCAGGCCCGTGGGAGCACGCCGTGGCGATGCAACCCTTGGCTCCATGGGCTCTGGCCACATCCCTGTTTATGCGGGGTGCAGGTTTGGGTCTGGAAGCTGCTTCAACAGATAAAACCCCAGAACCTGTGGCTGACAAGATCTAGGTCAAGCAGACTTGGCATTCGTGTGACATTAAAGATGGTTCCTGTTTCACAGGCAGTTAACCTCCACCCAGCGACTCCGGCAGGCAGACTTCCTGCCTCCTGGGGCTCTGCAGTTTCCCTTCATCGCTCCCGGTGGTACAAGAGCTGGGCGGTGGGCACGGCGCCATCCCTCGGCAGCAGGTCCCTGGTGCAGGCTCACCTAGGTCACCGTGTGCGGTGTGAGGACTTCACCGCCCCCCGCTTCCTGGACTCAAATTTGATTTCTGGAAGACGTTAGTCTGCTTGGAAATTGCACTGGCTGAGAGTGACGCCTTCGCTCGGCACGGCCAGCATGGACGTCACCACCCGGGTCATCACTCGGGTCAGCACCCGAAGCCCCGCTCGCCTGTCATATTCTCGTGTTCATCTTCAAGAACGATTATCGAGACAAAAGCCCAAGTCTCTGAAGGTGCGGACACAAAGGTGTAAGCACAGCGGCCGCAGGCCAAGTCTGCCCAGACGTGGACAGAGACTGGCACTGGGGCTTGCTCAGCCAGGAGGCACCGCTGCCACTGCGCCGTCAGAGGCTTTCGGGTGGATGAGGGACAGGGACTTTATTGTGAACCGAGGAAGGCTCGCATGAGCCCGGGTGCAGGCTGTGGCCTGGGAAGCCGCAGGGGCTGGCTGGAAGGGGAGCTTCCTGTGGGAGTGGTGAAGGGCGTGTTTCTTTCTCCGCGCAGTCCCGACTTGGAAGCGATGCTAAACAATAGGAAGTGGTCAGTTAGTGGCCAACTGTGACCACTGTGGACCAGCTGCGGCAGAGTTCGCTGCAGTGGGGACTCTGCGGTGAACAGTGGCTGTGGGACGGAGCTCTGCTGACGGATGTGCGCTCACTGTCTGTCTGGATGCTCAGTCTACCTGTCTGTCTTTCCAACTGTCTGTCCACCATCTATCTGCCCACCATATCTCTCCCTCCCCATCTATCCTTGCACAGTCAATGCACCACCCTGTCCATCCACTTTCTATCCATCCATCTCCCAACCCGGGCACCTAGGATCTCCCTGCTACCTGCGTGTCTCTACCGTCTGTCTATGTGTCTGTCTGGCATCTGGCATCAGTCTGTTCTGCCTCTACCTTTCTATTTATTTACCCCAAGCCTCCATTAAGGGTCCTTCTACTTGAAAAACTTTGTAAAGAAAAAACCATGCTGCAGCAACATGAACAAAAAATAAATGAAGTCGAATGAGTCAGGAACAGGAAGACAAGTATACGCTCTCACTCGTGCACAATCTAAAAACGTCAAACTCATAGAGGCAGAGAGCAGAACCGCAGCTCCCAGACTGCTTGGGCGGTGACGGAGAGATCAGACAAAGGGTACAAAACTGCTATCAGGTGGCAGGAACAGCTTCCAGGCCTTGGCCGTGCATTCTGCAACAGAAACTGTGTAACTGAATGTATAACCTACAGTTGAAGGTTATTAATGAAATGGATTTTAAATATTCTTACAACAAAAAAATGTGAGACAATGCATGTGTGAATTACCTCAGTCTACCCACTCTGCAGTGTATACGTCCATCACAGCACCACCGGGACCCTGTGTAGATATAATTTATCTATTAATTAAAAGATAAAATTTAAAAACAAAACAGACATATTTCTCAGCATTATATTTATTATATTATATTTATTCATTAAGAATTTATTGATCAAACCCATAAAGCATGTGGCCAGGGTCAGGCCATGCCCAGAGAATGGCCTCACACGCAAACCCAGCCTGGAGTCCAGCAGGCTGGGGGAAAATCTAGCTGCTCAGACACAAGTAAGTGACGGTGGCTCTGCACGGGGCCCGTCCTTCCTCCGAGGGCCCTGTCCCTGGGCTCCAGGAAGAGAGGCCTACCGAGCCCAGACCCAGCCAGCGGCCTCGGGAAGGTGAGGCTGACAGGGAGGGGAAGAGCCGGTCAGCAGGTGCCAGCCTGGAGGTGACCACTTGGGGCCCACAGAGGGGCCACGGTGGGGCCAATTGAAGAGAGGACAGCTGAGTCCCCCTCCTCCTCCTTGTGCCCCCAGGGCCGCTGAGAAAGCAGGGAGAGCCCATCCTGTTCATTCGCTTTCCAACAGGGCTGCGTCCTGTGGCAGTAAAGGGGTCGGGCCAGGGACCAGGGCCTGCAGGCAGCATGGGGAGCTGGTGCCCAGCTGTCGGGGGGGCTCCTCCCCTCGGCAGAGGCACGGGACGGGGTCTAAGATACACACGCACTCCGAAACACACTCAGCACACACACTGCATACATGCGCACGCTCGCCCAAGCGTGGATAGTCACGTGTTGTCACACACACACCCATGTGTCCGCATGCACCCTAACCTCCACACTCACCTGCTCACGTGCACTTTCACACCCACAACGGTGAGCAAAAAGTATGGCTAGTGATCAGATTTAAAGCCGGATCTCAGTAAGATCTGCTCCATTCGACCCCTCAAAATCCTGAAAAGGCCCCATTTCCACACGCTTGTGCCCTGGCGTTGGGCAGCGAGCATCGTAAGATGGTTTAAAGCGTCTGGACAGTCGTCTGACTTGGGGCCACTGCTGGGGCATGCAGACAACACTCACAGCCAAGGTTGACGTGCACGTCTCAAGCACACTCTCACACACACACACAGCCAGAGTGCACACTCGTTCCGTGCCCACTGCTTCAGGAGGTGCTGTGGAGAGGCTGAGGCAGGAAGGAGACAGAGACTCAGGAGCCTTGCACTCCCAGGTGGCCCTGCGCCCTCCCTCTGGTCCTCCCTGGGCCTGGACCCCTTGGGGGCCCTCTGAGGTGTGGTCACACAGAGCCCTGCCCGGCCCTGCTCCTGGGAAGATGGACAGAAGCCCACCGGCCCGTGCTACCCTGGACCAGCTTCCCGCTGCAGCAGCTCGGCCGTCTCCGGGCCCCAGTCAGCCCCAACTCCAGCGGAGCAGGGCGCTCCAGGGACCAAGCCCAGGCCACAGCCCATCCCACTCACCCGCTCCAGGCTGACACACATTCTGTGCCAGTCTGGGCCTGAAGAGCTCCACATGGCCCTGAGCGGGAGTCCAGTGAGGACAGAATAAATGAGTGAGGTTATCAAATCAGCCAACAAACAGCAGAAAGCACCAGGCTTTGTCTCTTTGGGACCAACAGATAGAATTTACTGACTCATCAAGGTCACCCGACCCATCAGCCAGCCTTGCAGGTTTCCACGGCTTCAGGGCAGCCCGCTTTCAGATATCAGTAAGGAAAATCCCACAGGGTCACTTCCCACTCTGCAAACAGAGCTGGGTGTGTATTCGGTGGTTATTTCAGGTCTCTTTGCAGGATGAAATGACAGTATCATTATTTCTGGACTTCACGGTCACCCCAAAGATCCCTAGGGAGAAAGATGCTAGTGGCCAAGTCCAGGCCTGTTCCCAGTGACAGGTTCTCAGGTTTTTTGAAGGAAAGGACATTGTCACATGACACCAAAGTGCCTCCAGCGACCTCCGTGAGCTGAGGAGAGGGTCTAGAACAGCTGGGAAGGAGGGTCTTTTGAGAAGACAGCTCCCCGTTCAGCCTTGCCCTGTGTCCTGTGTGCCGTGGTATTGTAACAGGTGCCACTTGCCTCGCGTCTCAGGACAGCACTGGTGGGCTCTCTGCACAGGCAGCAGGCCCAGGGAGAAAGCTGAGGCATGGATTGGCTGGCCTGTGCTCTTTGGGCGGCTCTGGGAGGAACTGTTTTCTACCTGTCCCCGCCCTACCACGCCCACATCCCTTGGCTTGCAGTCTCTTCCCATCTTCAAAGTGCACCTGGCCACCTCTGCTTTTGTCTTAACTTCCTTCTTTGTTTCCTAACCACAACTCTATCCCCACTGACTCCTTCTTTTAAGGATCCTGGGATGCATTTGTTTCAACAGATAGCTTTGGATAATCCCCCATGGCAAGACCCTTCAGCCTTTGCCGTGGAAGATGATGTGAAGGTCAGAGGACCACAGAAGGTAAACGCCAAGCTTGGTAGGTGTGGTTCGGGTGGACTGCACATCACTGTTGCCCTAGAAACCCCAAAGGAGTCCCCACGCAGCCAGAAGGATTTTGATCTCCTGGCAACTTACCGTCCCGCACTAGGATAAACAGCAAGGCAGGGCTGGAAAAAGGCTCAGAGGGTCCTGGGAGTGTCCCCCACGGAATTACAGCTGGCCAGGCTGGCCAGCCACTGTGGAAATACTTTCCCTTTCTCTCTGCAGCTGCTTAAACTGCACCTGCTGGGTGGATTACGGCATGACTAGATTTTCCTGGACTTAGAAGCTTCTCAAATCTTCCTTAAAATAGATGTTTCCAGGAAACTAAAATGGAAAAAAAAGTGCAAGTCTATTAATATTTTGTAACGAGCTTCAAATGAAAGCCACTGTTTGAATCTGCAGAGCAACAAACCAAAAGCATCAGAAAGGTGAGATCGTAGCATGAGATATTTTCCTGTCTTTGGTTTGACCTCACTCTTACCCTCTCACCCCTGTACATTTAAAACTCTCTAGAGCTCAGGCTCTTTGAACCTAATGGAAGCCTCTGTAATCGTGACCAAAGTGACCTTGAGGCATGAGTCAATGTCCTGAAGGCACTTGTGGTCATCACTCATGAACACAACTGCTGTGATCAATGGTCTTCAGGGCTCCAACACAGAAATGTGCCAGGTTCTGCTCTGGATCAGTGTCTCGTCTTTTAACTTGTACAAGACTGGCAGGCAAAATCAGCTGACACCTTCAGCAAACCATGTCCTCAGCTGCTCCCTGAATCTTAACCCCGAGCCGAAGCTGCACTGCCCTCCCTCAGGCCGGGCAGTGGCGCCTGCCCGGAGCATCCCTTCCTGCTTAGCTGGTGAAACTGCTCTTCCCCTCCGCCCTTCTGCCCGCTTTCTGGGCTGCAGCACTGCCTTCTTACACACCAAGCGCCAGGCCCCTGCGGCTCCCCCCCCCTGACACCTTTCCCACTCCTAGGAGTACATGCACCCAGTGCACCGCATCCCCTGGGCCACCTTCTCCAGCGGCCTACACGGCAGAAAGCACACATCTGCTCCCTGAGGATGCTTAGCTCAGCAGGCTTCCCTCTCCCACCACCGCTGTAACTGTGGTCTCCCCAGCTGACCAAACAGAGCCGGCTGCTGACTTCCTCTTCCACGTCAGGGAGCCCCATCCATCAGCAGCTGCCCTCACCCAGGCCAAGGGAAGGCCACTTTCAGGAGTGAAGCAGGCACTCCTGGTCCTCACAGAGCTGGGTCCTCTGTGCGGCGTGTGCTTGTCTCCAGCACTCTGAACCAGCTGTTCGGGGCCGACTTGCAGAAGGCTGCCCCAGCCTCTCTCAGCTGCCCTCAGGACTGGCGCAGACCAGCAGATCAGCTGGCCTGGCCGCTTCCTCCAGCTCCGCGCCCTGTGACAGGTACTTGGGCCTTCCAGGTCACTAGTCCTGCTACGCTGGCTTTTGTAACTCTTTTCCTTGCCCTGGTTTGTCCTCAACTCTTTGCATCCTTTCACAGGAGCAAGCAAACAAACTGGGTTTGGCAGCACTGGGGTCTGGCGGGCCCTTCTCCAGGTGCGGGCCCGGGTCTTGGAGGTGAGCCCTGGGCCCCCGGGCAGGGCTGGGCACTGGATGACAAGATGTCTTGCCTGGGTCCGGTGCAGGTGTCTCCTGCCTGTGCACGTGGAAGACAGAGTCACCCCCATGGCATCACCAGAGCACCCTCATCACTGCGCCTTGACCTGCTTGGGCAAACGGAGGCCCCCTCGGGGCTCCTGAAAGTGCCGCAGACCTCCTATGTGACGAGCAGCGAGACGGACCCCCTCCCCAGAAAGCGATCATCTCAGACTCCGCCGGATGACATTTGAGGGCTTTTCTTGACTTTTCCTTGAGACCCACTTGAACCAAATTGGACACCGGAACCCATCTGCTCCCCTCCCTATCTCTTTGTCTGGTCTAATCTCACCGAGACATTGTAAGTAGCTTCCCCGGAAAATTAGACGGATGATGGTTTCCTCTTAAATACCACATCCCGAAGAGGAATTCCATTTAAAACGGAGTCGTCGCATTGAGAATCGAGAGTTGACCTTGGGTGAATCTGTCTTTTTCGGGTAACTATTTTCCTCTGAAACCTGGGCCCCGATCGTGATCGTGTGCCTGGTTGTACCCCACAGGAGCCCATCCCTTGCCAGCAGCCGCGGGAGCCGCCTCAGTGCAGACACACGGTGACGGCAACGCCGCCCTGCTCCTCGGGAACCGGGCGGAGACCCTGCTGGTGCGGGGCGCACCTGCTCTTAGGGTCCCCACAGCCCAATACGCTCCTCACCATCGCGATTTTCCCTGTGAGTTTCTCATTACGAGCCCACAGGAAACGCCACTCTCCATGTGATAGCAGCGGCCGTTTGTCCTACTTCCCAGAGAAGTCATTCTTTGTCACTTAAGAAGTTAAAGGACAGAAGTCACCAAGTCTTCTTCGCCTACATACAACCCAAGAGGAGGAACATCAGCGCTTGGCAGGTGAGAGGCTACAGGGGAAGCAAACCTGTGCCGGGATCGTATCCCAAATCACAACGAGGACTGACACCAGCATTAATTTTGAATTAATTTTCAGCTGAGAAAGCACGTAGTTTTCAAATACAACATGATGTTTTGAAACACGTGTGTGCAGAAGGCCTAGATTAAGCTAATTAACATGCACATTACCTGCAACTTTTTTTATAGTGAAACTACTCGGCACTGACTTCCAGGAGTTTTAAAAAGTAACACGTTGGCACTAACTGGGCTCGCCATGCCGCTGCGAACCTCTTGAGCTCCTGCCGTCTAGCAGAAACTTAGGGTCCCTTGGCCAGCATCACCTGGGCCCTAACCCACCCCAGCTAACGACGCCCATCCCTGCCAGCTGGGGATCACCATTCTGCCTGCTCTTTTGCTGTTGTACTCTTCAAAATGCTTAAATTAAATTAATTTGAAGCTGACACATACAAAGATAAACGCTCTGCCTATGGACCTGTGGTATTTTAGTGCGTTGTGCAATGTTTAGATCAGGTTACAAGTGGCCGTCTTTCAGTCAGTTTGCATGGTGGAAGCATTGGAGGGTCTTTCTTGTGGCTTCTGGAGCCGGGTATGTGGCAGTTATCTCTGCTTGCCCTGCTGCCCAGCAGTGCCCTGGAACTTCTCTCTCCTGTGACTGTAACACAGGGCCCACGGGCCAATGATTCCTGTACTTCCAGCCCTCCGGGACGCCATTCCGTTCTTTCCTTTACAGTACTGTATGTATTTGGCACACGAGGCTTCCATTCTCTGTGGGGACTTGGTAGAGGTACGCGGCACATCTCAGTCCCTTCCTCTGTCCCCCACCCCGCCCCTGATACCCCTGCTTTAAGGTCCCAACTAACAGGCTCACCATTGCCTGCTGGGAGATTTGTGAAAACAGTGCTGGTCCCCAGGGAGGTTCCCATGGCGGGCTGGTGTTAAACACGCCTGTCTCTAAACAGAGTTCCCTGAGCAAACCCCTTCCAGGAAGTGAGTGGAGAAAAAGCATTTCAGCAGAACAGTTCCATCTCTGCCAAGCAGGAACTCGCAGATCCTGGATGCCTTACTGAGAAGAAAAATGTGTTTAAACATCTTAAACTCTCTTTAAATATTTGAAGATAGGAGTTATCGCTGTGTGACTTGAGACACTTAAGTGGAGATAAGGCTGCTCCCGCGATGCCACCAGGAATCTACCGACAACTGCACTATGAACGTGGGCGTTTAAAAGTGCTATTACATACTTTCCCACTAGAATGCAGAGGGCTGTCCCAGCTTCTTTAGCTAGGATGCTTGCAGTCCAGTACAAAGGAGCAGGACAAGGTGTCCACAACAGGATGTGAGGTCTACAGGCCAGTGACCTGCAGGGGCCCAGGAGGGGCCAGCCCGCTCCTCCGCCCTCTGGGCCACATCTCCTCACGGCTGTCTCCACATCCTGGAGGGAGTCTTTGGGATGTTTTGCTTCGTGTGAGCACTCTGCGGAGGCAGCAAGAAACCCAGAGTAATTCACACACCCACCGCCTTACACTTTCCTCCCGCTTTTAGGAGCTGTCTTTTCTAACTATTTTGAGATGCACAATGCTTTCGCTGTCAGCCGAGTTCAGCCTGCTGTGCACAACACAAGAGCGTCTCCTTCCCATCTGACATTAGCCTCACCCAACCTCTCTGCTTGCCGTAAGTCTCTGCTAATCTCTACTCCATGCTTCACCGCTGTGCTAAGGAGCTTTTCCCACATCCTCATATGAGCCAGAGAGCGTTTGTCTTTTTGCACCTGGCTTATCTCACTTAAGGTCCTGCCGGTCCACTCCTGTTGTTGCAATGACAGTACTTTGTGCTTTTTCGTGCCTGAAAAATAATCCTTTGTGTGTCTGTACATTTTCTTTGTCTAGTCACCAACCGGGGACTTCTGTGAATAGTGCTGCACTGAACATGGCAATGCAGGCATCCCTTCGAGGTGCTGATTGCGTGTTCTCTGAGTATAACCCAGCAGTGGAGAAGCAGGGTAGCATGCTCACACACTGATGGGAATGACTCAGGAGTGATGGGACACTGATTAGGCCATAGAGAAGGGAAGATTCTGGAATGGACAAAAGCATGTGCAAAGTGGTAGCCACCCTGGTGCTCCTGGCTGCCCGGAAGCTCACCCCAGGGGTGAAGCTCCTGCTCTTCCCAGGGGAGGCTGGGAGCTGCCCAGGAGACAGAAGCATACACATCTGCAGACAGTGGCCGACAGGTTGGCAGGGGCTGGGGCAGGTTCCCAGTGAGACTCTTGCATTTTCTAAAGAGGGGGCAGAGAGCAAGGAGGTGTAAGCAGAGAGCGAGGACAAGGCAGGAGCTTTAAAGTGAGAGGCGAGAGCCCCAAGGCACTGAGGGAGGCCACAGGGACAGGTCTGTGACTGTGGAGCCACAGGCAGTGGGAGGACCATGAGGCACAACTGCCTCCAAAATGGGGCTTCGGAGGGGGGCAAGATGTGGCTGCACCCTGCTACCAGACAGAGCCGAGGCAGGGGTGCTCTCCCCTCTGCGGGACGCAAGACAGCTCACAAAGGAGGGGCCATGCAGAGGGAATCACACAACAAGAGGAAGGATCGGCTACACTGCTGCAAATTCTGAGGAGAAGAAACAATAGAAATGGAAAAAAGTACAATGTCCTAATGACGCACCTGTGAGACGGATGTGTGGTCACACGGGCTGGAACACATAGGTACAGCAATGTCTGCCACCTTGGCAGGACAGATAGCAGTCACACCAGTTCTGGCCACCATGAGATGTGCCACTTTCCTTTACTACATTTTTCTGCCAGGACGCTCAAGTTTGGGACCAGCCAACCATGGGCTGGAGTTCTTGAGACCACTGGGTCCCCTGAGACCACCAAGATAACCTTTTCTGCCTTTATATTGTGAGTATCAGGCATTTTGTCACAGCAGCAGAAAGCTGACTGATGCACTGAAGCCCTCTTATCTAGACACCGAGCCAAGCCTGGGACTCCTGCAAGGCCCCACGATGCTCCGCTACAGCCTTGACACTGGGCTTCCTCCAGAGCTATAAGTCTGATAAACCTCTATTTATCACAAACTACCAGTCTTAGGGATTTTGTTACAGCAACCAAAAAGGAACTCAGAAGGCCAAAATGATGCTGAGGTTGGCAACCACAGGCTTGGCACCCAGAGCCTCCCCCGGGAAACACAGGCCGGTGGGTGAGACGCCTCTGCCAGCACAGGGAGAATGGCTGGGGTTCGTGCTGCTTCTGGATATTCAAGGCCATGCGGAAGGAATCTTCCCGACAGCCCTGTCCGTAGGTCCCAGCGTGACCCTGGGGATTTCCAGGGAGGACCGAGAGCTCTGAACAGAGGCAGCTCCCTGTCCCGCCAGGAGTGACACATTCCCGGGGACAGCTTCGGCTCCGTCCCTCTCGCTTACAGGCAGTCGGCCGGCACTCCTGTGGGTTCCCGAGGAAGCCTGGGAGATACTGTGCACAGTGGACAAGCCACAGTGCTGAGAAGGGACTGCAGGGGCACGGCCCTCAGGGAGGAAGACCACCTGCTGGAAAGTCAGCTGAGGGACAGCCGGAAGGAGGAGAGAGAAGGGAGTCGAGCAATCGGCGGGCACCGCGGTCCTCGGTTGCTGACCTAACGGTGCACCCTTCGCACACCCACAGCCAGCCTTGCACACTCAGTCAGCCTTCCAGGACGAAGGGCCGAGGTATCACACTCATGACCGAACCACTTCTGGACCTCTTGAGAGTTTTCATTAAAAGCCTTTGACCTGGGAATCGGAAACTTTCTGGTCAACTGCAATATTGCAGAAGGCTCTACTGTGGCAAACGGAGCCCCTGCCCTGGTGTCTGGACGGCATTTCCTGAGCATTCCAGCACCTAACCTGCAGGGACCGAGATGGAGGATGATGCCGACTTTCTGTCCTGTAGGAAGTGGCATTCCTGGGAACCTGGTGGGGTGTAGTAAAATAAATGCCTGTCACGGAGCAGAGCAGAAGGGAGGGAGAGGAGAGAGCAGCACACACCAAACCCTTCGGGGAGGGAGACCCCGCTGCACATGCAGGGGATTCCTCATTCCCAGACCTCAGCATCTGAAGCAGAACCAAGGGATTGGGGTGATGGGAAACATCTGTCTCCACTGACTAAAAAGCCTTAGGTGCGCGTGCTGAGGAGGGAGCAGAAGGAATTTCTGTGCAGAGACGCCACACCCTGATTAGCAATCGGGTTCCCTGATTGCTAAGTCATCCGCATCAGTGTGGCGTGATCTGGAGACTAGCAGAAAACAGCGATGCTGAACTGGGCACCGTCTTATTCTTCATCAGGCCCTCTGCTCACCCGTGAACACGACCTCATCAAGACCTTGCCCGGTGGTAGGAACAGCAACCAGAAGGAGACGCAAAGCCGGTCCCTTGGGGCCCTCCTGGGCCGATGTCACAGACATCCAGGCCAGCGAATCATCTGTGACCACAGTGCTGTCTACAGGAAATGCGTCTTCCAGGGCCACCTGTGGACCTTGTCCTCACGGGTGCTTCGTAGGGCGGACCTGAGAAGCTGCTCCTACAATGTCTCTTCCTCTCCCCTCTCTGGTGTGTCAGGTCCTCAGAGCTCACAGACATCCCCGGGCGGTGGCTGAGCAGCCCAGGTTACCGGATGTCAATAGCCAGCCACACATCAATAGGAGAACAGCATGTTCACTCCTTCCTTTGTTTCCGGGCCTAGTGTTTGTGGCATGTCACTGTCACCCTTTCCTGAATTCTTGGTTGTGTGAGCAGTCACCAAGCAACCGTTACTAGGTCAGAAAGTGGCTTTATTTTTCCTGCAAACGTCCCATTTATATATACCTGTGACCAGAACATTGCCAGCCTGCTCCTTGGAGACCACGCATGTGTGTGGCCACAGTGACTCCCACATCTCCCATGGGTCATGTGGATTTTATAGTTACAGTCCACCTGCTTGGAGAGACACCGTGCATGATTAAAATGGAGAGGGATGGGACCCAGCATCCTCCCAAAGCCATCCCTGCTCCAGAGGAAGGAAAGCGGGCCAAGCACCACACGGGAGGGTCGTCTATGACCTCTGCCTTCTCTGTCCTTGGGAGAAGCAGGCCCAGGGTGTGAGTGAAGAAAACAATGCACATTTAAGTATGAAAAAACTGTTACAGTAAAAGCCACGTAGCCACTAACCCCTCCGGAAAGACTTCATGAATGTCTATGTAATGCAATGCAGTCCAAGATTGCTGAATGCTGCCGCCTGTGCCACCCAACCAAAAGGCAGCCTCGGAAACCATGACGACGTCTCATCCACCGAATTCACCAGACCTGGCACCGTGCGACTTCTGGTTCTTCCTCAAAGTCAAAATAAAATGAAAGAAAAAGTACTGGTTCAATTCAGGACACTGAAGTGGTGGGGACAGCACAGCTGAAGACTCGCAAGGAGGACCTGCAGACCTGCGTCAGAAGCGGCAGGAATACTGGGACCCGAGCACTCCAAGGCAGGGGGAGTTGCGAGGGGGTTCATGCCAGTGTGTCCTGAACTGTAATGCACTTTTTATAAGAAAAACTGTAAATGCTCACTGTGTTTTTTATCTCACCTGGCAAGGGGGGGAAGCCTGGCCACAGCTACACTGACTGGGAGTGGAGGGGCCGTGTCGGCCGGCAGCAGCAGGAGGTGTCAGGAGACAGTGCACACATGGAAAGGGGAGAGCTCCCAGCAGGAGGTGTCAGGAGACAGTGCACACATGGAAAGGGGAGAGCTCCTTGTGTGCGGTGTCTCTCGGTGTCTGGGGTGACATCCCCACTGAATATCACCGCTCCTGCCCCTTCCACTCCCCACAGGTCACACCTTCTTATCCCCACCCCCAGCCGCTGCTTGGCACTGGTCTTTACCCCTGTGTGTGTCTGAGCTCTGCAGGAAGCATTTGCTGGTAGGGAGGGGGTGAGGAGTAGCCCGCAGGGAGACATCCGAGATGACCTGGTGCGGAAGTGTGGACGCTGGCTGAAAAGACCGGTGTCCCACAGGGTGCAGGGACCGGGAGATGCAGGCACACCCAGCCTCCTGCCACTCGAGTGTGGGGTGACACGGGACAGCCCCCCTGCTCATGAGGCTCGAGGAGTCCACACCCCCGGCTGTTCCAGGATGTGAAGAAGCTCAGCCTGGGGAGGGGCTGCCCAGAGAAAGGCGTGGCCCACGCCCCATTATCACAGACAAGGGCGACCCAAGGAGAGGGGAGAAGTTTCCAGAATGTCCCCAATGACTGTCTCGTTAATAAATAAGGAGGAAGAGG
Source organism: Hydrochoerus hydrochaeris (assembly GCA_004027455.1). NCBI lineage: Eukaryota > Metazoa > Chordata > Mammalia > Rodentia > Hydrochaeridae > Hydrochoerus > Hydrochoerus hydrochaeris. The sequence continues at coordinate 25,506 of PVLA01010018.1, forward strand.
GTACAGATTGAGAACTGCAGGTGTAGCCACTTTTAACACTGTGCAGCCAAGTTCCGAGGAGACAGAGAGGGGATCAAGGCACCTCAAATGGGTAGAGCCTCAATGGAGCAGAGCCCACACTCCGCCACGCCCACCAGCTGCACTGTGCTTGTGGCGCTGCTGAGCAGGCACTGAGCTGGGAGCTCGCAGGGCTCCCACAGATAACTGTCTCCCCACCGGCCAGGGTGTGAGAAAAGCCAGTGAGGATCTCCAGCTGCCAGCCCGGGGACACGTCAAGCAGTACCGTCATCTGGCTGGGGCAGATCAGAGGCAAAGGTTTCCCATGAGAAACCGAAGCCTCAGGCAGCCCCACATGTGTGTAAGAGGTCCAATCTGCACTGTTCATGTGGTTCAGGGAATCTGGAGCCAAGAAATAAGTGCAAAAACTTGTCTTGGATGGGTGACACCGAGAGCCCCCAGCAAAAGACAAACAAAGCACTCTGTGGGAATATTTTCACAGCCCGGACACATGTGGGACGGCTCGGGAGCGGTCGCCCACACGCCACTTCCTGCTCCTGCGGATCTCGGTTAAGTGTGCGGGTTTTGATGTCTTTATTTCCCACAGCAGGGAACGGGTGGGGGGGGAGCAGCTTTGTCTGGCTGTCCCCTTCCACATTGATATTCCTGCCTTGGAGGCAGCTGACCATGAACTGAATTCCTCGATACTGTGAGCCCAGTTACACCTTTCCTTTAAGGTGTGTGTGTCAGATATTGTGCCCAGCAACGAGAACATTGTTATCTACTTACAAATATTCCATTTAATCCATGGCGAGGGAATGCTAAAGAAGATAGTACATTACGATTTTGCTACCTTATTATTATTTTTTGTGGTGCTGAGAATTGAACCCGGAGCCTCACATACTCTGGGCTGGTGCTCGACCACTGAGCTACTCCCACATGTAAAGTTTGCCACCTTTGACACATTAATGAGTCAGGCAGTGAGCAACAGTGGTTTGTCAGGTTACAAAGGGGACATAGTCACAGGTTCACCTTGGAACTCACCTAGTCCCCAAACAAGTAAAGCAGTAAATCAGATTAAGTACGAACACACCCTAAATCCAATGACCAATTCATAACAAGGAAATATAAATAAATAAAGAAGGAAATCAGCAAAATCCAGACTTGGGAATTCTATGAGGCAGACAATTGTTATGGGACAGCAGGAAGAACAGAGGTAAAGGAAGAGTCTGAAGAGTAAAGAAACTGTAACACAGTGGTGGCAAACCTGTGACACGCGTGTCACAGAAGGCTGCTTCTACACTGAAAGCTCTGAGAGGTTCCCCATCACTGCTATAACCTGTGGGAAAATTTCCAATGTAAGGATTTCATTTGAATAGTTATTCAGACAATTTTTTAAAAAATTATACGCTATAACTGAGCAGGATTTTCTGGATATGCAAGAGTGATTCAATATTTGAAAATCAAGTATTATAATCCATCACATCAGCAGGCTAAAGACAAAACAATGTGAGCTAATCAATCAACGTAGACAGTGTTGTTTGTTTATTTGCTTATTGGTTTTTTGTCTTTTTGGCACAGGGCTTTGCTAGGCAGCTCAGGCTGGCTTTGAACTCACATTGTAGCCCAGGCTGGCCTCAGATTCACAGTGATTCTCCTGCCTCAGCCTCCTGAATGCTGAGGTTGCAAGCGTGTGTCACCACATCCAGCCTGAAAAGGTGCTTTTATAAAACATATCTATACCTAATTTAAAAAAAACTTTTTAAAAGCTATTAGCAAAATAGGAATAGAGGTAGACAATTTATTAAGCCTAAAATAGAACATTAAAAATCTACAACTAAGATCATACTTCATGAGAAACTAGATGTTTTTCCCCTAAAACTGAGAAAAGATAGATTTCCTTTCTCATCCCTGGAATGCAATACACTAGCTAATGTGATAAATCAGGGGAACAAAGGGAGTGAATACTGAGAAGGAAGACATAAAACGGTCCATGTCCACAGATGACATGGTTTTCTAAGTGGAAAATCCCAGAGAATCCACTGAAAGCTTTTAGAATTAATAATCAATCATGGCAAAGGTGCAAGACACAAGGTTAATATAGAAAAGTTGCTTTGCTGAGTACTAGCAATAAACATTTTGAACCTGAAATTTAAGAACAAGTATTATCTGCAGTAGCACTCAAATATCAAATATTTAGATATAAATGTAATTTATAAAAGTGCAGTCTATATCTAGAAAATCAGAAACTAATAGGGAAATTGAAGATCATAGTTAGAAAACTCAATGTTGTTAAGACTCGGCTTTTGTCTGGGGTAGTGGCAGATGTCTGTCATCCCAGCAATAGGGAGGCCAAAGCAGGGGAATCACTGTGAGTTCAAAGCCAGCCTGGGCTACAAAGTGAGTTTAAAACCAGCCTGAACTGTATAATGAACCCTTGTCTGGAAAAGTAAAAAAAAAAAAAAAAAAAAAGACTTGGATTTTTTTCCCAACTTAATCTATAAATTCAATGAAATCTTTTTTTAATTTATGTTTTTATTTAGAGAAAAAAAGCAAAACAGAAAAAAAGGTAGAAATAATACAGAATTTCAAAAAAGGTAAGAAATCATTAGTTGATAAATTACATAGTTATCTTGAAATAGTTGCTCAAGTCACAAAATCAAAGCATAAAAAATGGATAATCAAACAATGACAGCACAAACTATTCTGTTTGATGAACAAAAGCTTAGTAGCATGGGTATCTATTTTGCACACTTAAGCATACATACAGTTATATCCTTTCGAGCATTTTCTTTCCCTTTCATTATGACAGTATCTATTATACATTTTGGATCTTATTATTCTTTCAGTTTTTTATTACTATCTTTTATACTAGAGAAACAATATGATATTTACAAATGTGAGTCTGATTCATTTCACATATGAGGATAGTCTCAAGTTGCCTCCATTTACCCTTAAAAGCCTCAAAATCATCCTTTTTATAGCTGAGTAATATTCCATTGTATAAAAATGCCACATCTTGTTCATCCATTCTGTGGTTGATGGGCATTTTGGTTGTTTACAAGATCAATGAAATCTTAATCATATCTCAATAAACTACATTTTCTGACTCAAACGCTCCTATGGAAAGACAGAAGACCTAGAACTGCCAACATGGCAGTGAATTACAGTGTGAACGGAGCAAGAGAACAGCATGGGTGGACTCGCACTATTGATCTGAAGACAAGTGTTAAGCTACAGAGTCAGACGGACAGACTAGAGAGCCGGAGCGCGTGGTCAGCGGCTTCCCTCTCAGCACTGAGGACTAAACCAGGACCTGTGCGTGCTGGGTAAGCCTCCTGCCCCCGAGCCCTACCCACAGCCCTTTTCGTTACTTAAATTTTGAGACAGGCTCTCCCAAAGTTGCCTAGTCTGGTCTGAAATTTGGAATCCTCCTGCTTCAGCCTCTTGAATAGCTAGGGTTCTGGGCAGTGCACCAAATTTGTCAACTGATGGCTTGATAAAACAGTAAAAGTTATTCTGTGGAGAACTGCTTTTAAATAAACTGTGTGGAACAATTTTGTATTTACAAGTGAATAATGGTACAAAAACACGCAGGGATCTCAAGTCTTTCATAAAAACTAACACAGAAAACATCACAGACATCAGTGTAATATTTCAAAATTTCTAGTAGGAAGCTGGAGAAATTCTAGGTGGTTTTGCATTTGGCAAGAACCTTTTCAATATGATTAAAGCACAACCCATAAATGAAAAAAGCTACATAGCAGGATACATTAAAATGCTTCAGTTTTGCAATGCAAAAGACATTTTGACAGAGTAACAGTTAAGCTATGAACTGGAAAAAACATGTCTGGAAAAGAATTCATATCCAAAGCACACAAGAAAACCCTTAAAATGCATTAATAAAAAGGCAAACTACACAATTAAAACTGAGTAAAAAAAAATGAAAACACATCTCACCAAAGAACATTATACAGATAACAAATTAAACATGTTAAGAAATGACAAGGGCCAGGGATTTAGCTCAGTAGCATAAGCACCTGCCTGGCAAGCGTGAGGTCCTGAGTTCAATCCCCAGTACTGAAAAAAAAAAGAAATGATGAATATTAAAAAACTGAAATTAGAACGACGATGAGGAATGACTCTATACCTATTAGAATAACTAAAATCCAAAACACCTGACAACACCTGGCCAAGGCACTCTCCTCCTTCACCACTGGGAAAGCAGCCGACCCAGCCACCTCGGAAGATGGCTCAGT